>OY759274.1:16856781-16861781 GCA_963662155.1 Lamellibrachia columna
AAATAAAATAAATGTAGTAATAAAAAATATGTTATGCGTACATTAGAATGTTAATTAAAGTGAATAATTCACCGACATATTATGATAATGAATTAATCTACAGCACATATCGTGAAACATTGCATAGTTTATACGCGAAAAATGCGTATTTCCTTTTACTCCTTTAACTTGAAAAGGTAATATAATTTTGCGTAACTTGTGGAATGTGACTCCTGTCCAAGGAAAAGTGTGTGTATTTCAACCCGCTCAACGTGAAAACGGCACTGAAAGTGTAAAACGTATTCAGGGACTCAGTTCGGTCAGTTCTCAAGGGTGGTATACTGGCAGTGCATTGAGTGGCCCCCGTGGGGTAGTGCAACTAATGATGGATTATAGTTAACCTGCGGGTCACTAGCGCGGATTAAGGAATCGTATTACTTACTCGCATGCCGATCAGAACATCAAAAGAACCGCGAAAATGTCGAATATTCGAGAGCGACTAAATAGCATTTTGACCCAAGTTAACACCACCTTTCGAGAAATTGAACAAAACGACCAACAGCAGCAAGACGCCCACACGGATGATTCTGATTTGATTTCCCAGTAAGTATTGTCTTGTAATAAAAACAAATCTAATCGTAGCCAAGCGGGCAGGCTTCTAATAAACTCCCGCGTGCACACGCAAGCTACAGGCTTCACGAGGTGTGACAGAGGTCTGAAACTCCCATCTCCTATATGTTTTGGTGGCTAACTTGCCTTTAATTATTTAGGAAACAACGTCCCACTTTCTACCGCACCTCGACCATTAACTCAGATGTATTTGTGTTTAGCACTACATGTGTTGGCATTAAAACAAATAGTTATATTTCCCAATTACAATTTCAACTTCTTGGTAATGTATATTTAACTGACAACAGTTTAAAATATGCATATATATATAATTATATATATATATATATATATATATATATATATATATATATATATATATATATATATATATATATATATATATATATATTCAGTATATTAATGACAATAATCACTGTTAGAAATCCATTTTAATACAAAACTGCTTTCACAGGTTACAACATTTCTCACAGAGAAGATTTGACATAACACACAACAACAGGCGAAATATTACACTTCATATTTCATTGGTGCCGAGGCCATCTCACCATCTTAGCAGAAGTGATATGAATTTATTCCGCGGTAAGACAGAAGCAGTAACTTTTAGCTGCAATAATTAATCGTTAACAGTCATGTGAATTACCTGTTTGGACTCTGGCTGAAGCCACCTTGGAATTTGTATTCAATGTAACTAAGGTTAACATAACACTATGTAACTCCAGTGTATTTGCATATATACTGGCATCTAAGAATAAAGCATTCAATGGAATCATTCACATTACCTTAATAATTATAATAAATGTTTCATTAACCAAGGTGCGTGCAGTTTTGGGCACACCAGATGTAAGACCTTTTGAATACTAAATACTTAAAAATAATATTTTGACGAGTATCCTCATGTACCAATGCATTTTTGCAGGAAGCAACCATTTTTTCAAACAAAAAAGGTTGAGCATTCTTCCAGAGATGCCATACATGGAAGTAAAGGACCGGGTGACAGAGCTTTTCCCTTGCCTCCGGAATACAGTTTTTGCATTTGCAAAGCTGGCACCCAATGGGCTATTTGCCACGATGAGCCCTGAACCTCGTACAGCACGGCACATAAAAAACTGGATATTCCCAGCAGCCGCATCAACTCCAGCAAGAGGTCAACGTTCAAAAATTTGGATCATTCCACAGGTGAACCAGCCACAACAGAAACACAACATTTAGACAAGTACAATATCATGTTAAAAAACATCAAACTCCATAAAACAACACATTTACCGAAGCTACTTTTTCTCCAGGTCACATTCACAGTGCAAGACATATAATGTTAAACAATGACATACATATAATGCAGTAATAATATGTGGGGCAAAACCAACTTGAGCTATTGGCTTCAAGGGCTTACATTCTTTCCTCATATATTTAGAGCTAACATACAGTTGAGCATAACAACTTCCCTGCCAGTACATCACATTTTAATTACTTACATAAACAGCATATAAGCATTGACACAACGGCTTGGATTTATACAGGGTCGCAAATAAATGATGTATTTTCCTTGCCTTGTCGTGAAAACTTCTAGGGTCGGCTACATTTAATACGTCAAAAAGAAAGACTAGAAGAAAGAAAAGAAGATGACTGGCCACAATCAGGAGTGAGCCATGCAGGGCTTGCCGTAACCTGTGCAAGTACAAACATGTTCGCAAATATTTAATAATAGTATTCATGCGTATAAACATAATTACAACATATAATAGGCTCAACCATGTTGACTATTTCACGTGAATACTGACTGTTTGACCTTAACATTCCGTCACTGTATAGCCAATTGTCCTTAATGCACTGGTCCCTGCGGAATAATCCAACACCCTGTCCCAGTCGCCACATAGGGTTATTAATGATTATACCACTTCAAGGAGAGTGGGAAATAGCTGATTCTGGCTTGTTTAAAATGTAACCTAATATCTCTACTACTCTACATAGACACATGATTGATGATTTTCCTGTAGACTTGAGCGGTAAGCCAGCTGGGTGCGGGGCAGCAAATAATCGACCACTGGCCGCCATCGTGTATGGCAGAGACAGTTACATCCACTAGCAAGACATACACTGCGTCTTACAGAGACAGTTACATCCACTAGCATGGCATACACTGCGTCTTACAGAGACAGTTACATCCACTAGCATGACATACACTACAGTTACATCCACTAGCATGACATACACTACAGTTACACCCACTAGCATGACATACACTGCGTCTTACAGAGACAGTTACACCCACTAGCATGACATACACTGCGTCTTACAGAGACAGTTACACCCACTAGCATGACATACACTGCGTCTTACAGAGACAGTTACACCCACTAGCATGACATACACTGCGTCTTACAGAGACAGTTACATCCACTAGCATGGCATACACTACAGTTACATCCACTAGCATGACATACACTGCGTCTTACAGAGACAGTTACATCCACTAGCATGGCATACACTACAGTTACATCCACTAGCATGACATACACTGCGTCTTACAGAGACAGTTACACCCACTAGCATGACATACACTGCGTCTTACAGAGACAGTTACATCCACTAGCATGGCATACACTACAGTTACATCCACTAGCATGACATACACTACAGTTACATCCACTAGCATGACATACACTGCGTCTTACAGAGACAATTACATCCACTAGCATGACATACACTACAGTTACATCCACTAGCATGACATACACTGCGTCTTACAGTTACATCCACTAGCATGGCATACACTGCGTCTTACAGAGACAGTTACATCCACTAGCATGACATACACTACAGTTACATCCACTAGCATGGCATACACTGCGTCTTACAGAGACAGTTACATCCACTAGCATGACATACACTACAGTTACATCCACTAGCATGGCATACACTGCGTCTTCCAGAGACAGTTACATCCACTAGCATGGCATACACTGCGTCTTACAGAGACAGTTACATCCACTAGCATGGCATACACTGCGTCTTACAGAGTCAGTTACATCCACTAGCATGACATACACTGCGTCTTCCAGAGACAGTTACATCCACTAGCATGGCATACACTGCGTCTTACAGAGACAGTTACATCCACTAGCATGGCATACACTGCGTCTTACAGAGTCAGTTACATCCACTAGCATGACATACACTGCGTCTTACAGAGACAGTTACACCCACTAGCATGACATACACTACAGTTACATCCACTAGCATGACATACACTGCGTCTTACAGAGACAGTTACATCCACTAGCATGACATACACTACAGTTACATCCACTAGCATGACATACACTGCGTCTTACAGAGACAGTTACATCCACTAGCATGACATACACTGCGTCTTTCAGAGACAGTTACATCCACTAGCATGACATACACTGCGTCTTACAGAGACAGTTACATCCACTAGCATGACATACACTGCGTCTTACAGAGACAGTTACATCCACTAGCATGACATACACTGCGTCTTACATAGTCAGTTACATCCACTAGCATGACATACACTGCGTCTTACAGAGACAGTTACATCCACTAGCATGACATACACTGCGTCTTATAGAGTCAGTTACATCCACTAGCATGACATACACTGCGTCTTACAGAGACAGTTACATCCACTAGCATGACATACACTGCGTCTTACGGTTTAGGTATTTAACTTTAAGATTTGTCATTGCGCTCACGAGATGGTTAACCCACAAGGCATGGATTCACCCAGTCAAATGAACCAGTTACGGGACACAAATTTGTCCACAGAATCTTGTGAATTCACTTACGGAAACCGGTGATTTGAACCAGTTGAAATACGTGAATTTACGTGTTCTGTACCAGTTATATGACACATGTCTGGACACAAATTTGTCCACAGAATGTCGTGGCGATTAACACGTTGTTGCCGATTATACCAGTGTCAATCGTGTGACATCAAACTACTATGGGTGGCGCGTTTAAATTTTAAAACGCTTCTTCATAATACAGTTCATTTGATGGACAAGTTTTGTAGAAATATTGTTATAACTATGCATAACATTGTAAATATCTGACAGTATTGAATCGTGCCGCCCCATGCAACGATCGTTATTTCTACGTAACATATATCCTTACGACGGACTCTAAAATTATAATGGATTATCCCAGTAAAAGACGTTGCATATACGAGAATATTAGTAGTTTGATAATGTCAGGAAATCCTTTTATTTTACGTGGTATAAACGTACTATAAAGGTAGTGACAAGGTGCCAAACATGTCTGGAAACGGCATAATAATGTCAGAAAAATTGTAGGAAGATAATATAATTATAAGTAATATCGCTACGTCGTTGCTACGTACTGGCACAACGTAGTTGGAGTACGTG
>OY759274.1:16866781-16896781 GCA_963662155.1 Lamellibrachia columna
CAATTTCCTAAGCAAAGCATCAAAAGCTTGTCGCATTCTGAAGCTTCCATTTAACCGGAATTTCTGCCACCTAGCGACTACGAAAGAACTAAATGACGTGGAAATTCAAGGACTTCGGTGGCGGCTGCGGCTAATAAGTGAGATTATATCGAGCAGGTGGTGCAACATGTCAGAGTTGTTGGTTACATTCGAGCATGTGAAACACAATGATTTGCCGTGCTACCGTGTAGTGGCGCAACAGGTTATTAAATAAATATATTTCCAAAGCCAAGGGGGGTATGGCCCAATGCCCCCCCCAAAAAAAAATACGCGCGCATGCGACACAAACATGACAACGCAATACAAGAAATGGCGAGTTATCCCAAATCATTCTTTCGTTTACACTGTCCACACCCTTATTCACGGCAAACCAACCAGTGTCTGCTATCCTGTATACGTAGTCATTGAATGCTGAGTTTCAAACTACCAGAAATGAGTCTCTGAGCCTAACCAGCAACAATAGCATCGCATGTGTTGTTGAGACACCAGACAGTTTTTAAGCTGCTACTGAGCGCGATATTAATACAACCTTCCACGCATCTCCAACCAAGCACTGTGATGTGAGTTCAATGTCAATGTGTCAGGAATTCCTTTCTCCCCCCATCCATACGCATGTATTATGTTAATTGTCTTCTGTAATGTGTTCATATCATTTGCGCCGCCCTCTCTTTCCATTTGTCTCTTTGTTTGTCTCTCCGTTTGTCTCCCCCCTCTCTCCTCTTACTCCCCCTCTCTCTCCCTCTCTCTTTCTCTCTTCCTCCCCCTCTCTCTCTCCCTCCCTCTCTCTCTTCCTCCCCCTCTCTCTTCCTCCCTCTCTCCCCCTCCCTCTCTCTTTCTTTCCTTTCTTCTTCGAGCCGACCCTTCCCAAGGAGTTACTGACAAATCACTAACCACCATCAAAAGTACATTTCTTGCAAACTGCCAATATGTTGTTTTTAACTTTATTTAAGCCATTGTGTGAAATGTGATTGGTTTGGTAAATTATGTGATCGTGTCTATAGACACGGTCACAAGTATGCATGCACGTAGACACGGTCACAAGTACGCATGCATGTAGACACGGTCACAAGTATGCATGCAGGTAGACACGGTTACAAGTATGCATGCACGTAGACACGGTCACAATTATGCATGCACGGTCACAAGTATGCATGCAGGTAAACACGGTTACAATTATGCATGCACGTAGATACGATCACAAGTATGCATGCACGCAGACCCGGTAACACGTATGCATACACGTAGACACGGTCACAATTATGCATGCACGTAGAAACGGTCACAAGTAGGCATGCGCGTAGACACGACTACAAACATGCATGCACGATGGCCGTTACGATGCCTTAACTACTACTTATTACTTATCACGAACAGGGGTGATATAAAACGGTATAAAAAACATTCTGGCTCGTGTAGCTGTCGTTTAAAGTGGTGATGAGAAGTTGTGATAAAAACACTGCTGCCCTAGTAGTTATACCATACAGACTGGCAGTGGTTAGATTAATGATGTGTCATAGAGGGACATTGGACTCTGGCTTGTAGACGGGTTTACTGTAGCTATGAAGCAGTGGCCGGAGTAAAGTAATGTTCTCAAGTCTCAAGTATCAAGTGGTTATACTCCAAACAGCCCAAACTTAGGCTAACGCAGGAGTTTGTGGTGGACTGTGCGCATGCGCTGTGGGTGGTACATTCGACGAAAAGACTAGTATCTTTAATGTTGCTGAAATGGTTTTTATCTGATAGTTTTATTTATTTTATGTATAGGATGTTAAACGAAAATTTTGAACAGGTTGGTTATGTGTATGGATACTGTCGCTGCCTTGCCACATGCACACATAGACAGTCTCCATACCCACACCACGAATAAGTTTACGCTGAGAACTGTGTTTTAAAGGCAGTTTAGGTGAGGAGGTGTGGTGAAAGGGAGTTCCATAATAGCTTCTTTAAATTATTTTTGGTTTTTTATGTTGGTAATTTTTGGTGGAATCATATTCCATATGCGAATGGCTCGGGGATAAAATGAAAAGACCATTGCATTAATACGACACCTGGGGGGCTACGTATTGTCCACGGGTTCGAGAGCGGGGGGGGGGGTGATCTCAATAATGTTATTTAGAATTTTGTAGAAGGTTGTGGCTTGTTTAATGATACATCTTCGTTCAAAGGTTGGCCATCCAAGGGCAGTAATTAGATCTGCTGGATTTGTGTTCCGTCTGTAATAATTTTTAACAAATCTGGCAGCAGAGTGTTGTACTCTTTCAAGGCTTTTAACTTGTGAAAAGGTGTGAGGATTCCATATGGGTGAAAAGTACTCGAGTTTTGGCCGGATTAGCATGTTTAACAAGATTTAACAAGATTTGCCATCCAAGCCAAAGGCCCAGATGGCAAGTGGACAAGGAAGCCATTGGCTTATCGAGAGTCCAACAATGTTCATCTACTTATAGCCCGCCCTCCTGAGATATGTGTCAACCTTGTTTTTAAACATATTCACGCTGCTAGCAGTTACACAATCTGTAGACAATTTGTTCCATTCATTTATTGTCCTCTGTGAGAACGAGTGCTTCCTGATGTCCAATCTACATTGATCCTTTACTAATTTTACCTCATGTCCTCTAGTTCTGCTATCCTTCTTGAGTGAGAAAAACATATTTCTATCAATATTTTCATACCCATTCAATATCTTAAAAACTTCAATCTGATCTCCTCTTAACCTCCTTGTCTCTAGAGTTGTTAAACCACATTATTTCAGGCGTTCTTCATAACTAAGGTCTCTCAGTTCTGGAATCATTTTAGTTGCTCTCCTTTGTATGCGTTCAAGCGTATCTATATCCTTCTTACGATATGGTCTCCATGCTTGTGTACAGTATTCTAAATGAGGTCTAACTATTGCTTTATAAAGAGGTATAATTAACTTTTTTCCCTTGTATGTTATGTTTCTTCTAATCAATCCAAGAATTTGATTACCCTTTGAAGCTGCAATACCACACTGCTCTGAAACTTTCATATCAGCGCTTATTGTAACTCCTAAGTCCTTTTCTTTTACAGTAGTACCCAGAACAGTATCTCCCATTTTATAGTTTACATTCAAGTTCCCATGTCCTGTATGTAGGCATTTACATTTCCCAAAATTGAACAACATCTGCCATTTCTCAGACCATTTCACTAATCTGTCTAGATCGTTTTGTAAATGTTGTTTATCACCATCAGTATTAACCTTTCTAAACAGTTTTGTGTCATCCGCAAATTTCAGTACGTTACTTGTTATACTGTCGTCCAAGTCATTGATATAAATTAAGAATAATATAGGTCCTAATACTGATCCTTGAGGTACCCCACTCAAAACCGATTTCCAATTTGAAACTTCTCCATCTACTACAACTCGTTGTCTTCTGTCAGTCAGCCATTGTTCTATCCAGTCAGTTATGCTATCCTCGATACCATGGGCTTTTAATTTAAGTAGTAATCTTTGATGTGGCACTTTGTCAAAAGCTTATGTTGTAGGCTGTTTGTTTAACTTCGGGTTTACATGGGCCAAGAGTTCGTTTAATCATGCCTAAAACTTTCGAAGATTTTGAAGTTATGTCAGTGACGTGATTTGTCCAGGTTAATTTGGAATCCAATTTTACTCCGAGATATGAGTGGCTGGATACAGTGGATAATGGCTGGCCAGAAAGCGAGTACTTGTGTGGGCTGGGTTTAGTTTTGTTTGTTATTGGAAGGTGGACACATTTAGATACATTAAATTCCATTTGCCATTTGTCTGACCATGTTTGGAGTTGGCTTAGGTCAGTTTGGAGAATTTCGTGGTCGGTTTTGGAAGAAATTTTACGATATATAATACTATCATCTGCAAAAAGGCGTATAGAAGATTTGATATTCCCATCTATGTCATTTATGTAGAGTAAGAAGAGGACAGGTCCTAGAATTGAACCCTGTGGGACACCAAATGTGACATCTGTGATGTCCGACAGGGCACCGTTACCTGAGACTCTCTGTTTGCGGATGGATAGAAAATATTTGATCCAATTTTGAGTGTTTCCAGTGATTCCGTAGGAGGTCAATTTTGATAGAAGACGTAGGTGAGGCACTTTGTCGAAGGCTTTAGCAAAGTCAAGCAGGATTGCGTCAATTTGAGTCTTGTTGTCCATAGCAGTCTTCCAGTCGTGGACTGTCTCAATGAGTTGACATTCACAAGACAGTCCCGATTGGAATCCGTGTTGGAAGTGGAGAATGCTGTTATGCTTGTGCAGGTGTTTCCACATATTGCTTAGGATGATATGTTCCATTACTTTACAGAGGATGCATGTTAGTGATATGGGTCTGTAGTTAGCAGGGTCAGATTTGTGGCTCTTTTTGTATATAGGAGTTACTAATGCTTGTAGCCAATCGTTAGGAAGTTTATCTGTGTTGTATGATTGTTGGAAAATGTGGGCGATGATGGGAGCTATCTGCTTTGCAGTTTCTTTAAGGACTGGCTGGGAGTTCATCTGGGCCGATATGTTTGTTTTGGTTTAGATTTTCCAGCTGCATTATTACGCCATCTATGTAAATTTCGAGAAGGGGGATGTTGGGGTAAGTAGGGGGGGGGCTATTTGGGGGATGTGGTGCTTTTCTTGGGTAAATACAGAGCTAAATTGGTTATTTAGGGCATTTGCTGTATCACGATCATTTATTATTGGCTGGTTGCCATGCCACGTTTGTAGGAACGAGACCGTGTCAAGGGTTGTTTTATATATGTGTGTGGGAATGCCAATGTTTTCTCGTTTATTTGCCTTAATTTCGTCAAGTCTGGGTGCGAGAAGTCCTGGGCTGAGGTCCAGGCAGATAGTTTTAGTTTTGAGTGTAGGGGATGCGCACGGATGAAGGAACTAGAGGTGGAGTTGGAAGAGCTGAGGCTGCTCGTTGTGGCAATGGTGGGAAGGGAACAGGGGAGTTGTGCCAGTAGTTCCGGTGGGGGAACTGTAGACGATAAAGTGTCGAAAGACACAAGAGATGCTAGGGAGAGCTCACCTCAGCCTGGGAGGAAGCTGAGAGGAGGGAAGGTGACAGGTCATAGGGAGACAGGACGTAAGGAGACGGGAAGGAAAGGAACGGAAGGGAAGACAACCAGAGTGAAGGAGATGGGAGTAGGGGAGACAGGAGGGAAGGAGAAGGGAGTGGGGGAGACGGGAGGGAAGACAACCGGAGTGAAGGAGAGGGGAGTAGCGGCGACAGGAGGGAAGGAGAAGGGAGTGGGGGAGACGGGAGGGAAAACAACCGGAGGGAAGGAGAGGGGAGTAGGGGAGACAGGAGGGAAGGAGAAGGGAGTGGGGGAGACGGAAGGGAAAACAACCGGAGTGAAGGAGAGGGGAGTGGGAGAGACAAGAGCAAAGGAGTGGGAAGTGGGGGAGACAGGAGGGAAGGGGTCAGGACAGAATGTGATGGAGGGGATCGAAAGGAAGAGTTATTCTGCAGCAGTGATAGAGGGGGTGAGGAAGAGAGCGAGGGTGTTTGTGGGGGATTCGATAGTTAGGAAGACCGACAGAGTCTTAAACAAGGGAGATGATGTGGTGGTCTGCTTGCCTGGAGCCAAAATAGAGGCGATAACTGAGAGGGTAAAAAACATCGTAGGCTCGGGTAAGGGTGGATCTGTTTTAGTACACGTAGGGACAAATAACGTAGAGAGGGAGGGTACAACTGCCATAGTTAGGAAATATAGGCAGTTGGTCAGAACACTAAAACAGACGCGGGTTGAGCAGGTAATACTGTCAGGGATTTTACCTGTAATGGGCAGGAGGGGTCACAAATATCGAAATTGTCGGGGGATGGCAATTAACATGTTAGTCCAGAGGCTGTGTAGGGAAGAGGAAGTTGGATTTGTGGATTTATGGGGAAGTTTTGTTGGGAGGGCAGATATGTACATGAAGGATGGGCTTCATTTAAGTGGAAAGGGGGCGGCAGTATTCGCGGACAAACTTTCAGCAGCAGTAGATAGCGACTTGGGTACAATGACAAATGTTTTTGGAAGTAAACATTCTTTAAACTAGAAGTGCAGGGGGGTTACCTAGAGGTGTCTCAAGCAGAACAAGAGGCCACTAGCACAGATAAACCAATATCAAATCATCCGAAAAACATCTCTGAAAAAGGTTATATATGCGTATGTTTAAATGCAAGGAGCATAGTAAATAAGAAAAACGAATTAAACATTATGGTAGAAGATATTGACCCTCACATAATTGGTATAACTGAATCATGGGCCAACATAGATATTACAGATGCTGAATTAGGACTGACAGGATACGTAATGTTTAGGAAAGATCGAATAGGAAGAAGGGGCGGGGGAGTTATTTTATATGTTAAAGAATCTATTCAGGCTTATGAAATAAAACTAGAAAGGGAAGCAGATTGCGATGAAGCTGTTTGGTGCAAAATTGTTTCAGGAAATTCAAAATTAACTATTGGATTAGTTTACCGAAGTCCAAACATAAACGAAGAGGACAACACAAAAATAAAAAACGCTATAAAGGAAGTTAGTAAAGGGGAATGTATCATAATGGGAGATTTTAACCATGGACACATACAATGGAATTCTCTAGAGAGCACAGGGATTGAGGATCAACAATTTCTATGTTTAATCCAGGATAGCTTTCTTACTCAGCACGTACTAGAACCAACCAGGGGAGAAAATGTATTAGATATAGTTTTGTCATCACAAAAAGAATTAGTGGACAATGTAAAAATATTTGAACCATTGGGTAATAGTGACCATAATCAAATACATTTTGACATCAATGTAAAATCAGAAAGTAAAAATAAGAAAACGTACAAGAGAAACTTCCACAAAGGTAACTACAAAGATATGAGAAAATACTTAGCACAGCTAGATTGGAATAACATGCTGATGAATAAGACCGCAATTGAATGCTGGAACATTCTTAAATATGAAATTGAGAGTATCATCGATAAATTTGTTCCCTTCCGAAAACAAGGAAAACGGTGTAGAAAGAAACATTTGTCAAAAGAGGCTATTAGAAAAATAATGCTAAAACAAACTATGTGGAGGGTTTATAGGCGTACCAGAAAGGAAGAAGACTATGCAAAATACAAAGAGGCACTTAATGCAGCTACAACTGAAATCAGACAATCTAAAAGAAGCTATGAGCAAAAACTGGCATGTAACATAAAAAATGACAGCAAGAGTTTTTATGCATATGTCAGGAGTAAACAAAACGTACAAGACAAGGTTGGACCTCTAGAAGACAGTGCTGGAAATATAATATCACAGGGGTTTTTAATGGCGGAAGACCTAAATGGTTACTTCAGTTCAGTGTTTACCAAGGAAGATATTAGTTCATTACCAGTTGCTGATGCTAAATTTCAGGGGGCTAAATCTGAATATTTAGGACCGTTAGTTGTAACTCCAGAATTGGTAGCTAAGAAAATAAGGGCAATGAAGGATAACAAATCACCGGGAGTGGATGGGATTCCTCCAAAATTACTAATGGAAACAGTAGATCAAATCAGTATACCACTTGCAAGAGTATTCAACTTGTCATTAAAAGAGGGAGTTGTTCCGTTTGAATGGAAAGAAGCAAACATCATACCATTATTTAAAAAGGGTTCGAGAAATAAGTCAGAGAATTACAGACCAGTGAGTTTAACGTCAGTGATTTGTAAATTATTAGAAAGGTTAATTAAAGACCATATGGTGGACTTCCTCGTTAAGCATAAATTATTAAATTCATCTCAACATGGATTCCTTAAAGCAAGGTCATGCTTAACAAATATGTTATGTTTTTTGGAAGAAATCACTAAGTGGATAGACGTGGGATCGCCAGTAGATATTATCTACTTAGATTTTCAGAAAGCTTTTGACAAAGTGCCACATCAAAGATTGCTACTTAAATTAAAAGCCCATGGTATCGGGGATAGCATAACTGACTGGATAGAACAATGGCTGACTGACAGAAGACAACGAGTTGTAGTAGATGGAGAAGTTTCAAATTGGAAATCGGTTTTGAGTGGGGTACCTCAAGGGTCAGTACTAGGACCTATATTATTCTTAATTTATATCAATGACTTGGACGACAGTATAACAAGTAACGTACTGAAATTTGCGGATGACACAAAACTGTTTAGAAAGGTTAATACTGATGGTGATAAACAACATTTACAAAACGATCTAGACAGATTAGTGAAATGGTCTGAGAAATGGCAGATGCTGTTCAATTTTGGGAAATGTAAATGCCTACATACAGGACATGGGAACTTGAATGTAAACTATAAAATGGGAGATACTGTTCTGGGTACTACTGTAAAAGAAAAGGACTTAGGAGTTACAATAAGCGCTGATATGAAAGTTTCAGAGCAGTGTGGTATTGCAGCTTCAAAGGGTAATCAAATTCTTGGATTGATTAGAAGAAACATAACATACAAGGGAAAAAAGTTAATTATACCTCTTTATAAAGCAATAGTTAGACCTCATTTAGAATACTGTATACAAGCATGGAGACCATATCGTAAGAAGGATATAGATACGCTTGAACGCATACAAAGGAGAGCAACTAAAATGATTCCAGAACTTAGAGACCTTAGTTATGAAGAACGCCTGAAAGAATGTGGTTTAACAACTCTAGAGACAAGGAGGTTAAGAGGAGATCAGATTGAAGTTTTTAAGATATTGAATGGGTATGAAATTATTGATAGAAATATGTTTTTCTCACTCAAGAAGGATAGCAGAACTAGAGGACATGAGGTAAAATTAGTAAAGGATCAATGTAGATTGGACATCAGGAAGCACTCGTTCTCACAGAGGACAATAAATGAATGGAACAAATTGTCTACAGATTGTGTAACTGCTAGCAGCGTGAATATGTTTAAAAACAAGGTTGACACATATCTCAGGAGGGCGGGTTATAAGTAGGTGAACATTGTTGGACTCTCGATAAGCCAATGGCTTCCTTGTCCACTTGCCATCTGGGCCTTTGGCTTGGATGGCAAATCTTGTTAAATCTTAATAAATGACCAGAATCGTTTTGGATTAGTTTTCAGGCTGTCTCCAATGTGGTTGTTAACATAGTCTTTGTAAGATTTTGCTAATGCTTGGTATTAAACAGATAGAAATCCAGTTAGTTGGCCGGGATTAACTTGCTTGGCCATAACACGTGTTCGAATAGTATGCATTGACTTGCACCACCACGGAAACAACAGGCGCCCTGTATATGTCAAACATACGATGCATGGTGGATTTAACGATTTAGTGCGCTATTGGTTGATTGATATCCGGCTGTCATTTAGCGACCCGTCGTAATTCGATTTGAGACCCGTCGCATTTATTTGAGACGCGTCGAAATTCGAATTGCGACGCGACACAATTCGATTTGATACCCGACGCCATTTAGCGCCCTGTCGCAATTCCATTTGAGACCTGTCGTAATTATTTGCGTCGGGTCTTAAATAGAATTACTACGGGTCTCAAATATTTATATCATGTCTTCAATATAATTGCGACCCGGTGGTATTCGGTCATTTTGACGGTCCGTGCTTCCACAGGTTTGGGCGTCTATGTTTTTGGGACTTGCAAATCCCAATAGCAGTGGCGCCACCTCATTTCTTAAACCCCACACCACGTATTAGGAGTGGGGGAGGGCGGTCTGAACAAAATTAATACTAAACACTTTTGTTTTGCTCACGAACAAGCATAGGCACGGGTACGAGCACACGCACGCGCACGCGCACGCGCACGTGCACGCACTCTTGAGCTATACTACGTTTTCGGTTTCTCTTCGGATAACATGAGTGAACTTACAGGCCATTGGTTCGTACAACGTACCCTTCCCCTCACCCCTCCCCCCACCACCTCACCCCTCTCCCGCACCACCTCACCCCTCTCCGGCACCACTTCACCCCTCTCCCGCACCACCTCACCCGCTCGATCACGACCCGAGTCCGAGTACCAGATTAACCTCGACATTTGTTCACTGATGTCAACAGTTTATCGGAACTAGGTCGCGAGACTGCGTGAGGGATTCGAGCTCAGAGTCGCACTAAAGACGAATCGGTAATTCTGATATCGTGAATAGGATAGGCGGAGTTTAATAAGAAACACGAGTCTTCGTCAGGGCGGACGGTCGCTCAGGGTTTCGGGTCGACCCAGCTTAAATTGAAAGTGAACTTTGTCCGTGTTGACGCATCAACCCACGAGATGCGGTGCTTTGGAAATTCTCATTTACATCAGAGCATGTGATGTTTCCTTTTCCCGAAATATTAGTTACCACGATGTGTCATATCCCGTGTGTTCTGAACCGTTACGTGCCTATCAGACTACAACTCGTGTATGCCGACAAACATCTAAAAACTACTTGCAACATTGTCGATGGCGTTAGTAGTTAAGCTACGTATTGATGTAACAAAGATTGGTGTTGACTAAACACCACAGATGATATGATGATATCAGTATGGGGGTGATATTTGACTGAGTAAGTTGGGGGAGTGTCACAAGCGCCTCCTTGTCCGGGATAATGGTGACACGGTGGTTTCTTGTATGAGACACGTGCATTACATCGGTGCACGAGGGCAGCACAACTCAACATTATAGTGAAATTTATATTACGAAGAACTACTATTGCAATTGTGTAAGAATCATATGTGTAATATGTACAGTTTCCGTTTCACAAACTTGAACAACAGCAAATAGAACCAAATCAATGGTGAAAACTTGAACAACGCAAACACATATAAAACAACCCTTGAGACGGTCTCGCTCCTAATAACGTGGCATGGCAACAATTGGCCGTTGTTAAGGAATGTACTTAGCGGATATAGCTGTGGCAACATTGTTTACGTTAGCAGTGTAGATCCACGGTGAAGTGGTCAACATCAAAGTGTGTTGATATGACATGAGAGTATTGGCAATGCGTGGTTAATACACGAGACAGGTGCAATATGTTGTTTGTTTGTGGAAACGAAAGTTTGTTACCTCAATAAACAACGAACGCCGTTATATATTTGTATGACTACTATGAATCCATTAAATAATACCCGTGTGCCAGCCGTGGCTGTCCGCCCTCGTCATGTTCATATGCAGCTTACGAGTAATATTTCAGCATCTCAGTGCCGAACGTAATAACGTTGGTGTGGTTCCTCCGTAAAATGGTGATTATAAGTACATTTTTACAGGTATTGGAATCGATTTGTTGTTACTTGCATGGGCATAGCAGGACATGTTTGAATACACATGTTAACATTATGATACTTCGTGTTCATGCGTTAACCTATATGAAAATGTGTTTAAGATTCCTATATTTTTGTCGAAGTCTGTTATGACAAAACTCACGTAAAATAATAATATAATAAGTTGAAACAATATCAGTCCAACACCCGTGGTATCGATCGTTACTTTCATACTCTCATGCATAAATTGAAAGTATTAGCCACTGCGCACATGTGTCACACACGTCACACACGTCACACACGTCACACACGTCACACACATCACATACGTCACATAGGTAGTTGTTTCTTTACTCACAGCACTACCTCATCTCACGTGGCAATATATTGAATGATGACGACGATATATTACCTCAATATTCCCCGTTGCTTTTATTATTCGAAAAGAACGTATGCATAGTGGAATTTTAGCCATAACAGAAATGATGCATCATTTGAATAGATATTTGCCCTGAAATATGATGGCGTCACAGCCAAAACAGCGCGGTGCACTGTGGGCCATATTAGGGG
Organism: Lamellibrachia columna; assembly: GCA_963662155.1. Classification (NCBI taxonomy): domain Eukaryota; kingdom Metazoa; phylum Annelida; class Polychaeta; order Sabellida; family Siboglinidae; genus Lamellibrachia; species Lamellibrachia columna. The sequence continues at coordinate 16,878,542 of OY759274.1, forward strand.
TCGGATAAGAAACAGTTCCGCCGGTTTTGCGCGTAAACAAACGCAAAGATGCCGTTACTTCACTGACACATAGACGAGATTAACAACTTAGGAAACGGTGGATTGTGCTCAGTAGAAACGACAATCTTCGCGAGAACTCTAACGGAGGTATGTGGGCTTCGTTTTCGTGGCGGCCGAATATTTCCGTGGACACAAGAATGGCTGGAATTTATCAACGAGTACAACGAAAAAGTGGCCGAAGAATGTTCAGCAAAATGTCAGGGCGATCATCTGAATAGTTCTTAATCGGAAAAGCCATCTCTTCTGATGGTGGATAACCCGGCGTTGTCCCCAGCTGCACAGCGACTCCGTCGGTGAACTACACGGAACTCGCCCGCGGCTACGTCTGATTGTTTCAATGTAAGTATTTAAATCCATGAGTGGTTGATAATAAATCAAAAGAAACCCGATCCTTTCCTTTGGCTGTTTCACGATTAAATTTAAATATCAACTTGAGTTATTATGATACCAACACATCACAACATGTTGAGTATGTTGTGATTTGTTGACAGGCCTATATTTTAAGCAAATGATGTAAATATATATTTTTAAATACTAAATAACGGTTAAATGGTTGGGTTTCTTTCTTAACCTATAATTACATAAACAATTGTTCTCGTGTACCGAATCCATACATTGATACAGCTATATAAATCTGTCTAAAACTTCCAACTAGCCCACTTATGTCCCATTGTGGGTTGATAAAAACGAAGACATCGTGGTCATGGTTTATGTACACCTTTATATTTATTATATTATATATTTAATAATGCACTGTCTTTTTCAGGAACACGAGCCAGTCTGCAGTGAACCAATGGAATTTGATGGAGAGATTGCTGAGGCAAGCTCACACAGTGCTGTCGTTGATGATCCCAAACCATACCTGTTGATTTTGTTTATCCACGACACACTTCACATCGTATCGTGTATCACGCACCGAAGCAGGCGCACCACACCTGACACGCACAGCGCCACCAGTGGTGTGGTTCAAGAGAACTTCTCTAACATGCCCGGGTGCAAGGAAGGTGTGTCCATTCACAAGAGGCTTGTCGGTAGTTGTAGGATCATACGGGCACTCGCATCAAGAACTGCTACTTGACGTTTCATAAGGTATTCAACAATAGACATGCACTGATATTGGAATGACACAACATCCACGGATTCTGTTCAGTCAGCTACGAGTGGTTCTGCGATGTTCTTCATGCTTTGTAGGTACTCTTGTACAGTTCGCATTGTAGTCTCCCGGTCAGAGTCCAAAACACAGTTTGACATGTCATTACTTTGCAGTTCTTTCACTTTGCAAAGAAAAAGAGTATAACTAGCATTGCTTATATGCAGTGTTAGGATCCTCATCTTTGTTGTACACTGGACATGTATTGTTGTAAATTACATTGTATTTTATGTTTAACAATGACCATTACAGGAATTATGTATAGTTTGAATGGGTCAAATAAAGAACATATGTATGTATGTATGTTTGTTTGGAAGTGGCTTTGTATGCATTAATATAGTAGAGGACTAATTTAACACAGTAGAAGGGTACAACTGTTAAGAGGCTCTGTAATATCACAGACCTGTAGAGAAAAGTCAGTGGCTGCTAAAAAAGGTTGCTAAGCCATAACAAATGACAAATCAATCAAATTAATCTGCCACACAATCGTGTTTAACCCATTGACATATGTAATTGATATTACAAAATTCAGTAGAAACACAAATATCTGTATTTTTCATAGTAAAGCAAAAGTATTAAGCAATGTACTATTTTCTATGCCGGTTCTCATTATGTTATATAGCCTAAACTAAAATAATGAACAGAATATATATATATATATATATATATATATATATATATATATATATATATATATATATATATATATATATATATATATATATATATATATATATATATATATATATATATATATATATATATATATATATATATATATATATATATATATATATATATATATATATATATATATATATATATATATATATATATATATATATATATATATATATATATATAATACATTAACACACTTTTTCGGCACATCGATATTCTAAGCCACTAGTAATCATTTAATCGACTGAATGCCAAAACAACGTTGATAAAATTGTTTTTTAGTGACATGTAACAAAGACGACTAGTAACCGGTACAAGCCAGTTATAGGGAGTCTCAATTTATGCAACGCATTAAATGTAAACAAAATCACGGGTTCGTTGCTAACTGTTCATGGGATGCTTATTACGAATGGCTGTGTACATTTTCGTCCGATATTTTTAAAACGTAACAATTATGTGCGTTAAACGAATTTTTTTCAGTTCCCCGTTGACTTGTGAAAGCTGAAGAACGTGGACAGAGCACTCCTCGGTCTCGGTGTTATTCACGTCGTACGAGCATTGAACTATACTGCAGTTGGGAACGTGGGTGGGCCTCGGCACGCAGTCCCACGCTTGGGTGCTTCTATTGTGTTCTTGTCAACCACTTTCTCCGGTAAAATGACTCGTTCCCGACTGTCAGGACCATCCAATGCCTCACCCTGACCAAAAGCTGAGGCCTGTCAGACGAGCGCCGGACGTATGACTCATTGTGTGGTTTCATGGTTTTACAAGTCGAGAAGGTGTGACAATTAAAGACAGACACACATCACTCCAGGACTTAAATGACACCAGTTCTATGACATCACTTGTTCCGCAGTCAGGCTTCCTGTCAAATGTGGGTAAATTGCTAAGCGTGATTTCTCAACACATGAAACTGCTGTAGATGAAACAGTGACGAACCAAGCTGACATAAACGGGGGTGGAAACAAGATTGGTTTGGGGTGGGAGATTTATAGTCAGGTAGTCTGGGAGAAACTTGCTATGAACGTTGAGTAATATTTTTTACTTATTTCACAGTCAGTTTACCTTTTTCTTCTCGTGACGTTTCGACTGCTATCAGTAATCTTCTTCAGACACGATAGTCATTCTACGCAGACGTACCACTCTGGTGTGTGCCCCCCGCGGCCCCACCCTGGGTGGCCCTTCAGGAGATCATCGTAGATATGTGAGAGTCCGTATCGGGCCTCATCTTGATTCATGCTGTCTTTGGTTTTTCTTATCCATATCGCTTCTTTGGTGCCTCTTGTTCTCCAGTCCAACTCCCTGTCTTCAAATTTGCCCCCCCCCCAGTCTACGATGTGAATCTGTAGAGTCATGTGATCTGTGATCGCTGATTTATGTATATCTTTTTCCGATGTTTTTCTGTTGCTTCGGGTGTAGGGTCTGCTAGCTGATGCTTTCTCCGCGTCTTCTTTGTGTTCTTTGATGCGGGTTGCACGTTGTTGTAGAGAAAGTAAATGTTGTAACATTGCCTCCGTCTATCTCACAGTACTATTTTCAACAGGAGGACAGCTCTTCATTTAACTTTTCAGTCGTCCTCCTGTTGAAAAATAAAAACCACAGGCATGCGATTGAGGTCAGTATTAATGTTTCCGGACAGCTGGGTAATTGGTATTTAGAATTCGCAATATCGATAAATTTATCGTCAATGGACTTATCTTTTAATTGACGTGTTGTGGTTTGCCCACATAGTCCACACATTTGTGTAAGCACCTAAAGGGAAATTGTTATATCCGGTAGGACTATTGGGAAAATTCATAGTGCGCTATATAAAATAATTTGGTATTATTATTCTTATTGTCCGTAACAGCTTAGGAGTGATATTATATTAAAACTCTCGGGGTAAACAGGTATTTTAGGATGCTTTAGGTTGGTGCTCCCTCCATCTTTACAGTTATTGATTATTTGTGCTGCGAGAGGGTTGATCTTCCTTGAGCAGTGCCCAAGACTTGTTTGTAAACAACAGTGCAATGACATAATATATATATATATATATATATATATATATATATATATATATATATATATATATATATATATATATATATATATATATATTCTAGTCAGGTAATGCCTTGGGCAATACATATGTGAAATAGACAATATAGTTGACTGTTGAGTTTATGCTATTAGGGTTTATACACATAGAGTACTAGTTTTACATTAATACCTACATGTATGCAAGGGAATTTATAATTTATGGATAAACATGAATAAGATAACATGTATTTTACAGACAATATTGTGAACAGCACCAATGTGTTGGAACTACGGTACTTAATAGATGTTTATGTATCATCTTATCTTACACTGGACGCTATGATATGCAAATAGTTTACTTGTTCTGTTTGTATTTGTACAGGCTCACTCCTTGATGTGTTACTGAAGTTAGATCAGGAGTGTAAATTGTGCAATGATTGAGAAACTTGGTTTTGTATCATTTTAGTAGGAAGTTTAGTATATCAGTTTAGTTAGTAAGTTGTAATAAATGCAATTTTATCTTACAAACATGCCTTACAGTGGTATATTCTTAATTTAGGCATAAACTTACCATCCGCAGCCTACATATTATTATAGTTATTTAACAGTCGCATTAGTGAGACATGTATTTAAATCCATTGTACATCTACTACACTCAGTAACTGAAGTTATTTAGTAGATGCTGGTATGATATATCATAGATATATATATATATATATTAATACTCTCTTATTAGTACTGTATATCTATAGATATATGATGAAGACTGGGTGCTGTACAGTATAAACACTGGGCCTCCAGTGGGTTCTTGCCGTGCAGCAGCAGGAATGTCACTGGTCCATGCCGGCATCACTCTATCATGTGTAAACTGATAAAGGCTCAGCGGTTTTGTATTACTAACGGGTGTTCTATTTATGTCTGCGATTAGGACGCGCTACCTAAGGTTTCACTTTTGTCTTTTCAGAACGACTACAGGTAGAGGACTGCGCACGCGCAAACACGTCGCCGTTAGTTGATACAAAGAGACAAACACCACCAGGCGCAGTGTATGCACCGACTCGCCAGGGAACGCACCTACAGGCGAAGTTGTGCAGTATATCGCTACTGTCTGTCACGCACTCTGCGACACGGTTAACATTGCTATTCGTCCCGCCTATTGTATCTGTGTGGTACACACTCGCCGACAGGGGGTTCTCTCGCCCACATGCTTATCCAGAGTAGTTGTCAGACACGCCCGATTCAGGTACGTGTGTACGTGGTAAAACGTCGTCCACTTACTTACTTATTTACTTACTTACTTACTTACTTTTACTTACTTACTTACTTACTTACTTACTTACTTACTTACTTATGTCATCCACTTAACGTGGCGACATGTTCGTGTTTTCATCTAACTAATACAAGGGTGCGTCGCTGTTGCTATCGAGAGGGTATTTACCTCAAATACACCGTCTCGTAGAGAGGATGCCTCCAAGGTAGAAGAGGACCAACCCTCCGTTGAGTGACCATACTTCGTCTGATTCCTACCCCGTGACCTGCTTGACTTGGTTGAACCTACCATGATCGTCATAGCACTAAGTAGTATCGAAACCGAAATTCCACTGCCTTGTGACATTGACGCGTGCTGTGGCAGTATTCGTCATAGACACGCGCGCCACAATATTTTTAGTTGATCATCCGTTGCCTGTCTCGACTAGACGGATCGAGTGAAACACTTTGATTAGTGTGCAGGCGAGAGCTGCAGTATTGCTGAATTCGGAGCAGCGAACAACGTCACGACGTGTGGTACTCTAGTTTCACCAGCTTCGCCTGCGGCAAGACTTTGTCTTGATTAATGCAAATAATGGGCCGACCTACATATAAACCGTTATAAACAGTCTGACGTCGTTCGAACGTTGCGGTTATTAGCTTATTAGATAACATAGGTTATCACTACAAAGGCACAATGAGCAATGAGCAAAGTGCATCAGCTTGGAATGCGCAATGAGCAATGAGCAATGAGCAAAGTGCATCAGCTTGGAATGCGCAATGAGCAATGAGCAAAGTGCATCAGCTTGGAATGCGCAATGAGCAATGAGCAATGAGCAAAGTGCATCAGCTTGGAATGCGTAAACTACGATTTTCTTCTGCCTGTCTAATATTTCACCATAAGGAACTGAATTATGCGAATATTTCGGTTTTCACTACTGAGAGAAGTAACAAAGTTTTTTGTGTTTATTTTGGGAAATACACTTTATTACAAAATCATAACTTAGTTGGAGATAATATTATGTAAACGTAATGTGTGTAATAAAGTGCAAATGTTATGATGATGTTTCTAATGGTGCAAGGCAAGTTAAGCAACAATTGCCGCCGAATCTGCGTCGTTATAATTTTAACGTGGCGTTTGACAAATACAACCTACTGCTCGTAATCAGGTTACATAATATGCTCATATTAGGTGTCATGCAAACATGGCAAAAATACACGGTGACAAAAACACAGCAGGCTAACTGTGACAATCTGTCTCAAGTTGCTAATCAAAAAAGAAAATGTCTTCGCGGTTTTGTTGAGACACACCTGCAACTGCACCAGTCACAACGACCTCTCTTGACATATTGCAAGCAGTTCGAAACAGACGTGTATGTTGAGTAACAGTTCCAACAGTAACAGTTATATATGTGTTCTGTTCAAGTGGACCGTGCCTCCAAAATACCCACCCAGCACATGCATTGCACGCTACATCGCTATACACGGCCACAGCTTCAAAAAGCGACATATATTCACATAAATGCGCTAAGAATAAATCAAAGTAATCGTTGACATTAAATAACAATAATAATAATAATAATAAAATAATAATAATAAACTTCTATGGCGCCTATATCCCCAGGAACCTGAGCTCAGAGGCGCATAATCGTGAACAGGGAAGCACAAAGGTCAGTATCAGAACGAGGGACAAACATTTAAGGTGGACATGCAATTTCGAATATATATGTCTTAGCAATAGTTTAAGATATTTTCAAAGTGATAAGGAGTTCATTTCAGACCTTAGGCGCAGCGACAGAGAAAGCACGTTTACCTAAGTTAAGTTTTGTTTTATGTAAAATAAGTTGTTGTGAAATTGGTGATATTAGCTGCTTAGGGATATTTGAAAGATGCAGGAGACTAGCCAAGTAGGGTGATTGTTGTGTAGATAGAGCACGATATGTAAGAGTGGACAGCTTAACAATTAATTCGATAAAAAACTGGAAGCCAGTGTATCTGTTTAAGTAGTGGTAGTGACGGTGAAAACCGAGGCGCCCTGAGAACCACACGTGCCAGACAATTTTGTACTCGTTGGAGTTTAGCCAAGTTTCTATTAGCAATGTTGTTTAGTAGTGAATTACAATAGTCAAGGCAGCTACTAATTAATGCCGTTGATATTGTTTTAGCAGTAGATATAGACATGTCACGCCGAATTCAACGGAGATCACAAATATGATAGAAACATGATTTACATATTTGAGAAATATGCTGGCGAAAGTTGAAGTCACTGTCAAAGACAACACCAAGATTGCGAACAGTATCTGATGGGAATGTATCACTGCCAAGCAGTGTAACCGGAAAATGGTTGACGACTCTATTTCGTTGTTGCTTAGTGCCAATAATAATAAGGTCTGTTTTATTTGGATTAAGCTTTAGCTTACTTGATTCCATCCACAACAAGATATCAGTAAGACAATCACCTAAAGTCGAAACAGATTCTTGTGCATTTGATTGTGAAAGTGATATGTAAACCTGTGTGTCATCAGCATAAAGGTGATGACTGAGATCATGATTAGTAATGACTTGGCTGAGCGACGTAGTATATAAGCTGAACAGAACAGGGTCAAGGCCGGATCCTTGCGGCACTCCAAATGGAAGATGTTGTGGGCTAGATAATATATGTCTGAAAAATATGATTTGAACCACCGACGAGCTAGGCCAGAAATGCAAAAGTATCTATGGAGGCGTTGTAAAAGGATTAAATGATGAATTGTATAGACAGTAGCTGAGAGATCAAGTCATTTGTCAGTGTCACAGACGCTAGCGTCACCTTGTTAGTATATTAATTTAGTAAAACCTGGAACTCCACAGCCTTCAACGCGAACGGCGATGTCCACGACTTAAGTTTGTGTACAAAGTGGTGGAGGGGTGTCTGCCGGCCACACAGACAACCGTTTCATTGACTATGTGACCTCAAATACCGTTGATAGACTATCTACCAAAACATCCAGCTGCTTAATAAAAGTGCCAACATCTTACACAAACTAGGTCAGGTATGCCTCTTTTATAAAGACATAATTTAAGTAGTGTATACCTATATGCACACTCACCCTCGTCATAGAATACATACACTATTGGCTCATTTGTGACGGACCGATTTATATGTTTATATGTATACCGTAAGCCACCTTTAACGCATAACTCCATATGATTGACACATGTCTAATGTCCCCAGTGTGTCCCCGAACAATTTGGTTGTTGTACGACGTTGTCACGTGGTGTGTGCACCATCACTAGTGCAAAAAAACCAGTTGACGTGTTGTGTCGTTTTTAAATGTTATATTAGTTACAAAGCTAAGCTTGGTGAAAGCTATTTATTTTAAACATCTGTAACCTGTTTGACGAACAAAAAGGAATAACAACATTCTACATATCATTACATAACTAATAGCTTAAAATAGCCAGGCGAATGGTTGCAGACTAGCCAATTATTGATGTGTGCATGACTCAATGTCGTTTACTAGAACATAGCGAAATGTACAGTTATTAATTTTTGTCAGTGTTAATTTAGTAGTTCAGCGGGGAACAGAATAACATCTTGCCATCATCTGAAGACTTATCTGTTTACCCTTACGTAACCTCCTTAGCTCCCGGATGTATCCATTCATCTGGCGACAATCTTAACATTGCATATCGATTTCGAGATTGCCTAAAAACTGTCATTTTGATACGACTTTAAGCTCGGGTTTCTGAGAATGTCGGCACTATAGAAGTATTCGTAGTGTAATTGTTGTTGTTATTATTATTTCAGCTGTGGTCGACCTAGCATCATATCGGTGTACGTCTGACTACGGCCATGGCGGAGACTGAGCGGAAGTCGAGAGAGGACGGGCGGATGGAGAAGAGGTCTCAGGAGGTGCAGGTCCAGATCCAGCCGCCGCTGACCGTCCACACGGTGGTCACGCCTGACCAGCCTAGACACAGGCGTCGGAGTCGAGAAACACGTCCAGACGGTCAGTGTCATGACACGCGTGACTGCGGATACGACCTTCACGAGAACAACAATATAGGCGTGACTGACCACAATGTCGTGACGAACTGTGTGCAGTCACAAAACGAGGAGGACAGAAGTAATGTTTCACCACATCGGTCAGGAAGAAGTTCACCAATTGACGATCACCGTCAAGAGAGACATCCAAAGCTATCACAGTCACAAACTGTTACAAAGAATCACATGTGTACTGACCATGAAGAAAACGGTAAACCAACAACCCCACATCGTTCCAGAAGTAATTCGCCAACATATGCTGATCATTCACAATATCCGAATGATACTAATGGGGAATTTGTGGAGAAGATCACCTCTGCTTTGGGACATTTCAACCTGGATCGTTGCGATCCGGATGTTTGTGTCAGCTTCTTGCGGAATCCGTCCATAAAGACGTACGCAGCGTTAAAACGCAAACTGAAGAACGCTGACAAGGATTGGATACAAGGATTTCTAGACGCCGACGGATTAGGTCAGTGACTTTACAATTTATTACAACTTATTTATGTTATTATTATGACTATCAATGTTCTATAAAGTTGCCAGTAGCATTGTTAATATACTTCAATGTTGACAATAGCATTGTTAATATAATTCAATGTTGGCAATATCATTGTTAACATATCACAATAGTGTCAATAGCATTGTTAGCATATCACCATGTTGTCACTAGCATTGTTAACATATCACAATATTGTCAATAGCATTGTTAACGTATCACCATGTTGTCAATAGCATTGTTAATATATCACAATATTGTCAATAACATTGTTAACATATCACCATGTTGTCAATAGCATTGTTAACATATCACAATATTGTCAATAGCATTGTTAACATATCACCAAGTTGTCAATAGCATTGTTAACATATCACCATGTTGTCAATAGCATTGTTAATATATAACCATGTTGTCAATAGCATTGTTAACATATCGCCATATTGTCAACAGCGTTGTTAATATACTAGGGCTGCAAGTAGAATTGTCGATGTAGTACAATGTTGCAGTAGCATTATTGGTATGTTGCCAGCAGCTTTGTGAATAGACTACATTGTTAGCAATAGCATGATGAATATACTATAATGGTTACACTTGGATTGCACTGCTACTGTTACAGAGATGCTACTCAGTGCCATCGACGTGGTGGGTGGTCGGCGAGTGAGTCAGCTGTCCGACGCCATGTTGCTACTCGAGTGCGTCTCTTGTATCAAGGAACTGATGAACTCGAAGGTCGGGCTCGAATATATGATCCAACACACCCAATCGGCTGGCAAACTAGTCAACGGTGAGTCACTCAGTCATTATCAGTCATTCAACCAGTCAGTCAATCAATCAGTCAATTGATATATTGATCCATCGACCCTTTATTGTAAAAGCAATTTTTCAAAGAGTCAGTCGCGTAATCGATAACAGTGTTAATTTAATGAACAGTTAAATCAGTATATCGGTTAATTAATACTTCGTTTTTCATACCGCCTCACCTAGATTAATCGTGGAGATCAAGAATGATAAGTAAACAAATACAAATACATATTGTACGTTCGGAGTGCTACAGCAATTGCCGCCATTACATATAACACAAGATACCAATATATACGAATGTTTTGACCGTTGACGTCTTGGTATTGTAATCCGATTTGAGACGGCGTTTTTGAGATGGCCTGTTTATTACGCGCCGCTGATTTCGTGTTCTCGAGGATTTTGACGGAATAGAAATTGTTATTGTACTGTATTTATATAACATCTTATATATTTTGTTGTAATGTTTTGTTTTTGGTGACTTTCGTATGTGTGGTTATGCATTAAACCACGATAGGGAAACCCGGTTGTGTAATATGTAGAAATTATATATAATAAAACGTAGTAAACCGAATACAGTAAATAATCTACAACAACTGCAGTTGTAACGTGTATGTGTGCCTGCGGGTGCTTGTGTGTGTGCGTGCGTGCGTGTGTGCGTGCGTGCGTGTGTGTGAGCGTGCGTACGTGTACGCGTGTGCTTGTGTGTGCTTGCGTGTGCGTCCGTGCTTTCGTTTGTACGTGTGCAGCTGCGTGCGTGCGTGCCTGCGTACGTGTGTGTTTGTGCGTGTACGTGTGAATTGCAAGAAAACGAATTCGAGCAAGCACCGGCGTGCTATTTGTTACAGCTTTGCATCTTCATGCATCGCCTCAAAACATCCAAATAACGTGATACAACCACATATAGCATATAGCGAATAGCGAATAAAGGTCAACACGAAACACCGTTACTTGATAACGTAGGCAATTATATATTAGGTACCCAAATAGCCGTATTAAAATACAGATGTTTGTCAACATCACTGTACATTGTAGGATTGAATCTCAGAGTACATATCGAAACATCTATTTTGGGCGACATGTAGACTTAACAAGATTTAACAAGATTGCCATCCCAAACAACAAGTTCCATATGGCAAGTGGACAAGGAAGTCATTAGCTTATCGAGAGTCCAACACTTTTCTCATCTATGTGTAGCCCGCCCTTATCAAATATCTGTCAATTCTATTTTTAAACATATTCACACTACTAGCATTAACACAATCATTTGGCAGTTTGTTCCATTCATTTATCACCCTCTGTGAGAACGAGTACTTTCTCATGTTCATCCTACACTGCTCCTTAACTAATGCTGCTTTGTGTCCTCTGGTTCTTCTGCCTTCTTTAAGTTTGAAGAACATCATCCTATCAACATCCTCATAACCATTCACTATTTTAGAAACTTCTATTTGGTCTCCTCTTAGTCTCCTGGTCTATAGTGTTGTCAAACCACATTGTAATAACCGACTTTCATAACTAAGGTCTCTTAATTCTGGAATCATTTTAGTTGTTCTTCGTTGTATTCGTTCTAGCTTGTCTATGTCCATTTTACGATATTGCCTCCATGCTTGAATACAATATTCCAAATGTGGTATAAATATTGCTTTGTACAGGGGTACAATTAACTGTTTCTCCTTACACATGATAGTTCTCCTAATTAGCCCTAGAATTTGATTTCCTTTCGAAGCAACAATCACACATTGCTCTGAAACTTTCATGTCAGCACTAAATGTTACTCCTAAGAACTTTTCTTGTGTGGTTCTACCTAGTACAGCTTCCCCCATTTTATATTCTTCGTCCATGTTTCCATGTCCTATTTGTATACATTTACACTTCCCAAAATTTAATAACATTCGCCATTTTTCTGAGCATTTAACTAATGTATCTAGATCATCATGTAAACTTTTTTATCTGTATCATTAGTAACCTTTCTGAATACTTTTGTGTCATCTGCAAATTTTAGTACTTTGCTAGATATGTCATCTTCCAAATCATGTATATATATATATATATATATATATATATATATATATATATATATATATATATATATATATATATATATATATTAAAACCAGTATAGGGCCTAATCCTAATCCCTGTGGTACTCAAAATAGATTTCCAGTTTGATATCTCACTATCTACTATTACTCTCTTTCTTCTGTGTGTCAGCCACATTTCTATCCAGTTGATTACATCATTACCTATAACATGGGCTTTTAGTTTAAGTAACAATCTTTGATGTGGCACTTTATCGAAAGCTTTCTGAAAATCTAAGTAGACAACATCCACTGGTTACCCGTCATCTACCCACTTTGTAATTTCTGCAAAAAAACATTAGAAATTGGCTAGACATGACCTTGCTTTTAGGAACCCATATTGAGATGAATTTATAAATTTTTTTTTTACAAGGAATTTCACCAATTAATGTTTCGAATAATTTACATACAACTGATGTTAAACTCACTGGTCTGTAATTTTCTGGCTTGTTCCTTGATCCCTTCTTAAATAGCGGCGTAATGTTTGCCTCTTTCCATTCTGAAGGAACTATTCCTTCTTCTAGTGACAAGTTAAACAATTTCGCACGTGGTGTACTAATTTGCTCAACAATTTCACTTCACGAGTTACAAATAACTGCCCAAAACGTTCTGATTTATTGCCCTCAAATTTAGTAAATGGAACTGGAAGTGAGCTGATATCTTCTGTGGTAAAAACTGAACTGAAATACTCATTCATCACCACTGCCATTTGAAACCCCTTCTGAAATTATGTTTTCCCTGCTGTTTTCCAGTGGTCCGACCTTATCTCAAACTTTCTGTTTACTCCCTACATAAGCATATACACTCTTGCTGTAATTTTTATATTACCTGCCAATTTATTTTCAAAGGTTCTTTTAGATTTTCTAATTTCAGTTGTAGCTAAGTTAAGTGCCTCTTTGTAATTTGCATAGTCTTCGTCCTTTCTGGTATGCCTATAAACCCTCCACATAGTTTGCTTAAACACTATTTTTCTAATAGCTTCTGTTGACAAGTGTTTCTTTCTAGACCGTTTTCCTTGTTTTTTATGGGAACAAATTTATCGATGATACTCTCAATTTCGTATTTTAGAATATTCCAACATTCAGTTGCGGTTTTTTTTTCATCAGCATGTTATTCCAATCTAGCTTTGCTAAGTATTTTCTCATATCTTTATAGTTACCTTTGTGAAAGTTTCTCCTATACGTTTTTTAATTTTTACTTTCTGGTTTTACGTTGATGTCAAAATGTATTTGATTATGATCACTGTTCCCCAATGGTTCATGTATGTTTACATTGTCCAGTAATTCTTTTTGTGATGACAAAACTAATACATTTTCTCCCCTGGTTGGTTCTAGCACGTGCTGATTATGGAAGCTCTCCTGAATTAAAAATATAACTTGTTGGTCCTCACCCCCTGTACTCTCTAGAGATTTCCATTGTATGTGTCCATGGTTAAAATCTCCCATTATGATACATTCCCCTTTAATAACTTTCTTTATAGCATTTTGCATTTTTGTGTTATCTTCTTCGTTTAGGTTTGGACTTCGGTAAACTAATCCAATAGTTAATTTTGGATTTCCTAAAACAATTTTGCACCAAACAGCTTCATCGTAATCTGCTTCCCTTTCTAATTTTATTTCATCAGCCTGAATAGATTCTTTAACATATAACATAACTCCCCCTCCCCTTCTTCCTATTCGATCTCTCCTAAATATTACGTATCCTGTCAATCCTGATTCAGCATCTGTTATGTGATTGATTAATAATTCATATGTTGCAGATGGACATAACTGACAATATTATATTGAAGACGACAAGACAGGAGATAATGACAGGAAAACAAATTTAAAAGCTATATTTTAATATTTATTATTATTCAAGAATCACTCGCATTACGAATTCACTATCGACATTGCAAACTGTATATTACACTGTTTGTGCACAAGAAGAAGAACAATAATGACAGTTACTATAATTATTAGAATAATTATGCATTAATTTAACAAAACTTCTTTGAAAGCTTTACACAGAATTAACGAAACAAAGATATATACATAGAAAATACATAATTTTACAACTTTAGGTAAATTAATTATAATGTGTGCATGCGTGCGTGCATATGATATAAAACAGTATAAGTAAAACCCAAATCAATAACACTATAAACAATTACTTAAATTATATGTTAATACATCGTCCACTGCAGCCTCAGACACGTCAAACATCATGGTGAAGAAGCAAGTCTTCGAGCTGCTGGCGGCCATCAGCATCTACTCGAGCAAGGGCAACAAACTGGTCCTCGACGCGTTCAAGGTGAGGCTGAGGCAGAGGGTGTGTTCTTTGGAATGTCCGTGGCAGGTAGAGCTGGGTGTAGTTGTGGCATTGTGAGGTGGATGTGTTCGTCGTAATATGCAGACCGGGAGAGAAAAAGTCTTCCTCTGGTAAAACTGCTGCGGAACGACTGCATGGATGACGTCAACGCGCGTGTGACAGTTTCCACCCGAGGCGCCGTCTGACTGATACCGCTATTAGCCACGGACGATTAGTCGTGACGGTATCGTGTGATCACGAACAATTACCGGGTTTCCGTAACTTCCACGTTCGTTTCTCTGAATCAACATATATTCCATGGTATTACATGCTATTGTTTGTTTATCGTTCTCATGGTCCCTCAGTTTTCTAACCTACAGCATCCATGGTATTACATGTTATTGTGTGTTTATCGTGCGCATGTTCCCTCAGTATTCAAACCAACGGCTTTCTTCAACACCGGACAAGCAAGTTCGTTACCATACTCAAAACTCTTTTGGAATGTCCTATATGGTGAACATAATTTTGGTCTCGCCATTTATTACAGGATTTGATTATTAATCCGACCCTCCTGACGAGTTGATACTTTATTTTATAAATAACGACTACGACTCTAATCGTGACTGGACATGGCTCACAATCACCGTATTGACAGAAAACATAAATGACGTCCAATGGGAAAAGTAACTGTGTTCTCAACCCATCACTCCGAAGTAGTTGTAGGGTTCCAACCAAATATTTTCGTGTAAACGAAACCTTTGTATAACCAAAGCAGAGCGATACATCATTGTCAAATACCCATGCAGCCTCCAAAATCGCACCGTGGTTGCAAAACAAATACGCCAGTGAAAACGACAAAGCTGACGATTGTTGTTTTGCTATGATATTTGGTCTTCGACAGTACAGAAACAGTAACAGAAACGTAACGACCACGATGGTGTGGAACGAAAATCAATACCATGAAATGCTAACACTTCAACTGTCCACAACCTAGAAGTTAATGATTACATAAAATGGCAATACAGTATTTGTTTTCGCAGAAACACAAGAAACAACGATATCGCTTCAGCCTGTTGGTCAACGAACTGAAGTTATCTGAAGTGGCGTCCTACTCGGCGACCCTGATGGCGTTCATCAACTGTCTAGTTGTCTCCAACGACGACATAGAAGAACGTGTTCGCATTCGCAGCGAATTCGTCGGCAAGTAGTTGGACTAATAAAACAAAAATCGGAAAATGCTTTTCTGCACGTAAATGTAATTTCACGATGCGACCAAGACACGGCGCGTTCAGCTGCAGCTCTGCGCTGTTTCATTTATACCGTGTGTATCTGTAACTTTGATTGATCTGATTTATTTTGTCAGCAGCATGGGCATATACATCGTACTGTACACCAAGTGGTGCCACCAGGACACGTGTGTCATCAACGTACTCGTCACCGTCATAATCATGTCGCCATGTTCGTTATTACAAGAATACTTCATGTATACAATATATTTGCTACAAACAGAAGTATACAAAACTAGATAACTTCGATCAACGTAGGTACATATTGTATTTTATGGGCGTAAGACACATTCCTTGTGGTGTTATGCGTTTTCAAAACAGTGATTTCTGGATAAAGATTGCTAGGGTCACGTGACATGCAACTCACACAGCATCGGTTCTAAACGCGTCCGAACGGCGACTTTCGCGGATATTTAAGTTGTGCTCAGTCAGCCGCGCAAAAGTCTCGCGAGATGCAATCAATATACTTCAGTTTGCACAAGCCAGCTGAGGTATATAGCATTCGTTTGCGGTCTTCCAGATTTCTCTTAAAAGTCTAACACGTGGCACCAGTCTTACAGGTGTGCACCACTCAGGGTTGACAGTAGTCTTACAGGTGTGCACCACTCAGGGTTGACACCAGTCTTACATGTGTGCACCACTCATGTTAACATCAATCTTACAGGTGTGCACCACTCATGTTGACACCAGTCTTACAGGTGTTATATTTCACTAAAGTCAGGTTGGGTTTCCCCTAGCGGTTGGTTTTGACGTGGCGGCTTTTTGTAGGTTTGAACCTTCTCGACATCCTGCACTCGGCACGAGACAACGATGACGACGAGCTGCAGATGCAGTGTGACATCTTCCTCGATGAGAAACAGGAAGACGATGACGCCTTTTATGAGAACCACCCTCAAGGCATCGACGTCAGTTCTCACGTTGACGTTTTCAACACCATCTTCAAGAAGGTGCGTCGAAATACAGTCGATCGACAATTCAATGGCTATTCATTCGGACCCTCTCGACAATTGCCGTCAAGCACATTATAATTTCTGATATAAGACTCTATGGAACGAAGTAGCGTCTATGTTCCCTGTTTCTAACAATGTACGTAGGGCCTCAGCCCTTGAGTAGATCTTACGAAGCGCTTGTAAGTACGAACATTGGTCTGAAGGTTCCCACAAATAACCCGATTACCGAAAACGTCGTAGCGTTCACTTGCGAGTAACTCATCGATATCACCTTTGATTTTTCCGAGTTACATTTGTTTCATCAAATGTACATAAATGCTTCTTGTCTTCCTCTTCCTCCTCCTCCGTCTTTTTCTCTTTATTCTTCCCATAAGAGCAAACCCTTCATACTGTAAGAAAGAAAATAATGTTCATGTATTATATAATTTGTTTAAGGTGGGACTCCTGGCCACTTCAGTCATGAACATGATCATGGAATCTCTGTAGCTGCAATGGTTCCATTGTGGAACTGTTCTTGATAAGAATCTTTTTTTGCAGTAGTCTGCGTTAGTTTGTACATAGAGAAAACATATGTTGTGATTTGTTTGGCGAGTGCAGCTTAACGTAGGAACGAGAAAAGTCTTTACGCGTTACAGCCGGTGTATACAACATAGGATCACTATTTAGTGCGACTTTTATTGACGCGATGGAGCTCGATATATTATAGCGAACAACAACAAATGCCGTTTTCGACACACACAAATGTGCGTCTCGTGTGAAGACTCTTTGTAAACTGTCTGTGCGCGACGCCTTTGTTATGCCACCACCGCCACCACCGCCACCACCGCCACCACCGCCACCACCGCCACCACCGCCACCACCGCCGCCACCGCCACCACCGCTGCTGCCACCGCCTCCGCCATCTCCACCGCCACCGCCACCGCCATCTCCACCGCCACCATCACCGCCATCGCCACCGCCACCACCACCGCTACCGCCTCCACCCAATTATCCCAGTGTGTTTCCTATTGGGTGACGTATGAGACTGTGTGTTTCAGGTGTGTAACACGCCACAGAGCGAGTCGTTCCTCGCCATTCTTCACCTACTGCTACAGATCGACCCTGACAATGAACGCAGGTAAGGCTCAGTTCTAGTCCAGAAACACAGGTGAT
>OY759274.1:16901781-16934281 GCA_963662155.1 Lamellibrachia columna
CTGGTGCTAAGCAGAATTACGAGAGGTAATTATTCTATAATTATACTGACTGCAGAGTTGTTATTGACGGCATCAAGTCTGACGTGAGGCAGCTGGAGACGAGCATAAACACTCTGACGAAACAACTGGAGAACGCAGACGAAGATATGAAGCAGCAGTTCTTGGACTTTCTCAATGTAAGTTTCGTATCGCTTTTTCTCCGCATGCCGTCTCCACTGGTAAGTCACGTTAGTTCGTAACTCTGTTAGTAATGAACTTTTGTCTCATTTGTCGTCCGTCCGTTGCCCTCAAAGATAATGCTGTATATTTGCACGACATCTTAACCACGGGTCATCGCCGCCAACGTCTTATTGCCAACAACCCCATCCAACACGAAGCTTTTACCGATATTAAATAAGCTTTTTCGCGAACAACGGACTCTAGTTCGAGATAAACCAAGTTCGAATGCGCTTCCTGTCGCATCAAAGCTTTGATAATTTCGTTTACTCCACATTGCCGCAATTCACTCAGCTGTAGATGAGCACCTGGCTACAGACAGAGGTGGATATGTGAACGAATAGTCTCCGCGCAGTAATTCCAGCGTTGCTGAATTCTTCCCAGAGAAGTCGAGATGGCGTTGGAATGAACAAGTCTGCCCTGCCATGGGGTGAAATAAAAAACGTTTTTCCTAAGAACTGGATACGGCACTATATAAACATGTAAATGCACCATTACGTTTCGTTTGTGCGGCGCCGTGGTGACGAGATGTTTGGCAGTTTAACTTGTCACGCGGTTGTGATTGTCTTATATGTAAATACCATGTCATTGCGGCAATGTTTTACGTCATTCGTCCGTTGTCTGTACGTAACGCCCGACGCAACCTGACTCGCTTTAACAATTCTAAAAATAGTTGCGTTGCGTCATTACGTAACGATCCGACGTTTTCTTAGAATTGAAATATTGCTGATATTTCTTTCTTTTTTCTTCTTTTCTTCCCATATTCCGCCTAGCCTCAAATTGCATCCAATGTTTTATATATATATATATATATATATATATATATATATATATATATATATATATATATATATATTTATATATTATAGAAAAGCTATCATACCGTTTTTTGTGTAGCTATTCTATACAAATATAACTGCCGCGAAAATGTGCGAATCGTTAAAAAAGAGGGGTAAGAACACAGATAAAGCTACCAGTGTTGCAATGCTCTCACCTTCTTGTCAACTCTAGTTGTTTTGAACTTTCCAAAATCATCAAGTGCATTCGTACCCACATGGACTCGCTGTCCAAAACGTTGGACTGTAACTCATGGACTATGCGTCTCCGGTGTCACTTTACCGTTGTCGTTCTTGTTGCTGGTGCAGAAAGCCAAGTCAGACATCCTGCTGCTGCACGACGGACTCAAGCAGGTGGCCGAGCTGTCCAAGAAGGCGTCAACACACTTCTGTGAGGACGAGAAGACATTCCGTCTCGAGGACTGCATCGCCATGATATTTGCCTTCTGCGAGCAGGTCAACTCTTGTCAGCTGGTGAGAGGATGTCTGTTCTTGTTTTGTCTTGTTCTTCGGTGTCAGAAAGATTTGTAACTTAGAGCCGATGTTCGAGGTGTAATCGACATTTTGCCGCAAAACATTCTCAGGTGTCATAATCAAACATTTCATAATATATAACAATAAATGTCAACATTGGTTCAATTGTCTTTTCGATACCATAAAATAGTGGCGTAGCTAGGATCTCACAAAGGGGGAGGCCAAAGTGAAAGCTAAGGGGGGGGGGCCAAAGTGAAAGCTAAAGGGGGAGGCCAAAGTGAAAGCCAAAGGGGGTCAAGTTTGGTCACCGATTAGTTTACCAAGGTACCGTGTAGTGGCGCAACAGGTTACATAGGGAAAAAATGCAAAATATTAAGCCAAAGAAGCCAATGGCCTAATGCACCCCATCCTTAAATATGCCACTGTCATTATACGAGATTCAGTATTTATTGGAAGGATCTGATTGTTATATAATAATGATATTTAGAGACTGCCTCATCCGTTGGTTATGACGGAGTTCGGGTTCACGTGGACTTTGACGCAATACATGTTTTCGTATTAATTTGTATTTATATTTGTTTGATATACATCCTCTTTTTTCAAGTTGTTCCCGTCGCTTTGTTCATCAGGAGAATGAACTGAGGAAACAACAAGAAGAAAGAGCAGCTCGAAGACCCGCAGAACAAGAACGTTTTCAGAAGAATAAGAAACAAGGTTTGTCAACAGTGACGTCATTCGATGCAATTGTCACGTGATATATTTCATGATATGTAGGATTCAGTTAGAAGGAGTGTGTGTTTGTGGGTGTGCGTGTGTACGTATGTGTGGTATGCGTGCGTGCGTGCGTACGTGCGCGCGTGTTTGTGTCACAATGCATTTACATGGTTTACGAATTAACATACAACATTCAATCTGCAGTACCACTTTCAATATATTTTTTAAATGAACAACACTTATGACACATGAATCGGATTAATATCCTGTATACTAATTGACGAAAGGCCGTATAATTCCAAATCTACTGGTGATGTTCACATAACAACAAATACTTAATCGAATTGAAGTGTGAAGCGATGTTCAAGAACCTACTTTTACACAGATGTGCACTTGTCCCACCTTCCAACTTGTTGTAGAGATGATCGACCAAGTCGATGGAGTAGACGGTTGTATCATCGATCGTCTTCTCAGCGGCATCAAACGCGGCACGTCCCTGCGAAGGAAACGTCGTCCAAAACGCTTCTCTTCAAATAAACCGGCAGACATTCGAGAAATTAGCTAAGATATGACCGGACAGACCGAATGCTAAGTTGCAACAAGGAGAAGACACGCAGTAGACACTGTGGGCGATGTTAATCTCATGTAATATGCACAAATGACGTACTATTATGAATGTCCTACTTTTATCATCATGAGCATCGGCCAGGCGTGTACTGCTGTAGACCCCTGGAGGGAGACAGCTACAACATTACAGCCGTCCAAACTGGCTGCTCGGTGTCTCGGCCAAGCGTGTACTGCTGTAGACCCCTGGAGGGAGACAGCTACGACATTACAGCCATCCACACTGTCTGCCCGGTGCCTCTGCCGCGCCCGACTGGGAAGTCTGTCCGACCGCGTAAGCTAGAATCAGTGTGATAGTGAGAGAAACTACCGCTCTCGGAGTCCTTGACAGGTTGTACATGTCCCACGTGACTAATATTATCCCCCCCGCCCCCGGCATATACACCAGGTAGAAGGGACCAACGTCTTTTGGCATCTCTTCCGAAGACAGTCAATGTTGGGTGAACGAAATTGCCCAAACTTTGAAACAGTGGCAGATGGACTAAAACCACCGGCCTCTCAATCGACAGTCCGGTACCCTGACCACTTGACCAGAGCTCCAAACGATGAGCATCCTCTACATCTGACCGTCGATGACTGCCACGGTTTCACATGTTGGTACTTGTTTAACAGGTTTGTTGGTGCCCTTGTAAGCATTGGCGGTCAGAACACATGGTACATCGTGCAATGAACGTAACACTTACTAAGTGGCAACAACAAAATATCACATCCATGCAGCAAATCATTTGCACCTATATACGTGTATTATTGCCAGCTTTACTGTATTCGAGATGTCAAAGTGTATACACTTTTTGCTACATTGAAAATGTATGATATGTGTTAGTGGAATTGTATATACGGTACTTACAGACACGTTTCTGTAAGACATTATTTGTGTATCCTTGTTTATATTATGTTGTTGTTGTTGTTGTTGTTAAGATGTGTTTAATGAAAACCGATGTTGAAGTTCAACGTGGTTAACATTTATTTGTGTAATATTATGTTTCGTATACTTTAATTAAACCACCTGTTTTTGTAATGAAGATGATGTTTGTAACATTATTAGATACATTTAGCTTGTATTGGTGTCATCGTCCTTTCGTTTCACAGTTATGGTAACGTAAAACGTCTGACGTTCAACAAAGGGCTACAGCTATTGCGAACGCACCAGTCGTACAATACAATACAATACAATGCAGTACAATACAATACAATACAATACAACACAATACAATACAATCAAACACAATACCATACAATACAATACAATACAATACAATGCAATACAGTACAATACAATACAATATAATACAGTACATTACAATACAATACAATACAATACAATACAATACAACACAACACAACACAACACAATACAATACAATACAATACAATACAATACAATACAATACAATACAATACAATGCAATACAATACAATACAATATAGTACAGTACAATACATGGCAATGCAATGCAATAAAGACACTACTATTGCACTAAAATAATCTGGAAACCCAAATTCAGCAGCGCCCTAAAACAAAAGGTTTAAGCAGTTTCCAATCGGTCAGCAATACCAGCAGTAAACATCCGGATCGGCCCGCCGAGGAGCTATAGAGGCTAGGCGAGTTTAAAATGGTAGTTTTTTAGTTGACGGCTATTACATTTCCTGCCGACATACATTTTACGCAAGATGTGCTTTCTCTACAATATCAATATGTTTAATTTACTGATTAATACATGACACTGCAGTACGACTACACATAAATAACAAGCTATGGAAAGGAAATGACGAATATGTCCAAATGCTCGTTGTACGACACCACAGATGTAAGGGTTCCACGTTTAGCAGACTTCTGAACCGATCTTATTTAATTACAAAATTAGATTTCTAAATTGTTCCATAATTGTATTTGCATATAATAACGCCCATATACGGAACAACCTAATTGTCGACTTAGTATTGGAACTCCGTACGTTAAGACAGGCGACCTATTGCATGCAGGAATTTCGCTTTCAAGCCTTGTCAATTTATGTAACACGCTAATGCTGCACGTACATACCAAATATATATCGGCAACTCAACTAAGGGCAGTGTAGGTTGGATATGAGGAATTATCTCTTTTTACAAAGGGCGATAAATGAATGGAAAAAGCGTTCAAACGATTGTGTGAAAGAAAGTATAGGAACAGGAAACAGGAACAGGAAACAGGACATATTTATTCGTCCCAAAGACATCAAAACAGAGTATTATATTACATCTATGTCGACCTGGGAAAACGAAGTGGTAAGAATATAGAGTAGTGTAAAATAAAAGATAATGTCATATAAGGGACGGGAGACTCCTACTAAGATTAAAAATTAATCGCTGTCGTGAGAGACACCCTGTCGATTAATTTCACTCGTTATTTAAGTTAAGAAAAAATAAAATCCCTATAGATATTAATGCATAATTACTGAGTGAACAAAATTAATATAGATATGTCTGTATATTACAAATGCCAATTATATTCCTACAACCGGATATACATAGAGTGATTTTTAACCAAGGAGGAACGAAGACATGTTAACATAATTATATAACAATTTTGGATTGCACATTGTTCAACGTATGTATTCAGATAATAAAGTTTGATATAATTTGAGAAACCATGTAAACTGTGAGTGGTGACCTTGTCTTTTAATAAATCAGGTGCATTACTTATGGTATGTGGCAAACTGTACCTGAGACTTCGTTTAGCAAACTCGTGATGTACCCTGATCGTATGTATATTATATTGACCACGTGTATTAACGTTGTGAACACTATTGTTTTGATCAAGTGGTAAGTTTTGCAGGTAGACAGGTAGTTTGTTGTTTGAAAATGTATGATATAATTTTAGTTCCTGCAATTTTAGAATATGCTCTACTTTTAGTAAATTAAGACTTTTTAACAGTGGATCGGTATGAGCATTATATTTGCTTAAACATATAATTCGGGCGGCTTTCTTTAAAAAATGTATTCTATCACATCTATAGCCCCAGGCCGTTAAGCCATAGTTTAGATGTGACAATATCAAAGTGTTATACAACATAATCTTTATATTCAGATGTAACAATCGTTGTTTGAGTTTATTTAGGATATCTACAATTCTGGAGCACCTATTTGAAATTTTTTTGATGTGGCTTTGCCAGTTTAATTGTTCATTAAAACTTATCCCAATGAAATTGAACTCATATACTCTATCGATATATGTATTATCTATTTTTACATTTAGTGGAATTATCATATTATTTCTTCTAACCGTTTTGAAGATCATATATTTGGATTTATTTACATTTAGAGATAATTTGTTTAATTTAAGCCACTCATTAATTTTGTCCAATTCTGTGTTGATTAAGAATTCTACATTTTAATTGTTGCTATATTGTGCGAAAGAATCTAGGGTACTTGAAATAGTGTGAATATATAGCGTGAATACGTTTAAGAATGAAATGGACAGATATCTGACGAGGGCGGGCTATGCGTACACAACAGATTTGTTATTTCACGAGGAACGCCACAGACGAGAAATCAAAGTCGATAACATAGAGAAACCTCACAATCGATTGTGTGACGTCACGTAGTACGTACGAAGGCAGGAATCGAGCGAACTCGTTGGGTGGACAATAACAATTAAACCGGTTTCGTTGGTTTCCCTCGTTACACGTTTAAATATTTATTTTACGAAAATAAGAGCCGGAATGAAGTTACTCGCAGCTGCAACGTGGATGTTTGTTAGTGGTCTGTGTGAACGTTTACACCAAGGCGACGTAGGAATACAAGGTACACAGTCATCTAGCTTAGGTAAACATAATTGCAGTTTAATTTGGTTTGCATTGTCACACCTCACATTGACAACATTTAACTGCTAATGCAATGTTGTCATGATTCGAATGCAAAAAATAGGTATTTCACCGAACGTGTTTACGAAACAGGTCCGACAAAATATAGAAGTAATTCATCCTATCATGGCGACAGAAACATAACAACCAAGGCAGACATCAACTTATTTACACCACGTGATCGGAATGCAGATTACCAGCAAAATGCAAACGCCACTCGACGTCCGAGTCCGTCAGAAGAACAAGTGCGGAAAGACAGAACGAACAAACTGGCCACTTCTTTAATCAGGTTCGTTTGTTCAATGATAATTATCAAACAAAACTCTGATGGTTTAACTTGGTGTCACCTGTCAGATGCATCATACACCCGCGCAAGTACTCTCGAACGCTCGCACGCAAGCACATACGCACACACACACAAACGCGCACGCACGCACGCACGCACGAGACAGAGACAGAGACAGATGCAGAGGCAGAGGCAGAGAGACAGGGAGAGAGAGAGAGAGAGAGAGAGAGAGAAAGAGAAAAAGGAGGAGGAGGGGAGGGACACAGACACAGACACTGACACAGACACAGACACAGACACAGACACAGACACAGACACAGACACACACACACACACACACACACACACACACACACACACACACACACACGCACGCACGCACGCACGCACGCACGCACGCACACACACACACACACATACACACACACACACACACACACACACACACACACACACACACACACACATACACACATACACATACACACACGCACGCACGCACGCACGCACGCACACACAGGCAGAGACAGAGAGACAGAGAGAGACAGAGGGACACAGAGAAACAACAAACAAAGAGAGAGACAGCGAGAGAGAGAGAGAGAGAGAGAGAGAGAGAGGGAGAGAGAGAGAGAGAGACAGAGGGATACAGAGAAACAACAAACAAAGAGACAGACAGAGAGAGAGACAGAGGGACACAGAGAAACAACAAACAAGGAGAGAGACAGACAGAGAGAGAGAGAGAGAGAGAGAGACAGACAGAGGGATACAGAGAAACAACAAACAAAGAGACAGACAGAGAGAGAGACAGAGGGACACAGAGAAACAACAAACAAAGAGAGAGACAGACAGAGAGAGAGAGAGAGAGAGAGAGAGAGAGAGAGAGAGAGAGAGAGAGAGAGACAGAGGGATACAGAGAAACAACAAACAAAGAGAGAGAGAGAGAGAGAGAGAGAGAGAGAGAGAGAGAGAGAGAGAGAGAGAGACAGAGGGATACAGAGAAACAACAAACAAAGAGACAGACAGACAGAGAGAGACAGAGGGACACAGAGAAACAACAAACAAAGAGAGAGACAGACAGAGAGAGGGAGAGAGACAGGGGGATACAGAGAAACAACAAACAAAGAGACAGACAGAGAGAGGGCGGCGCAAATAATATGAACACATTACAGAAGACAATTAACATAATACATACGTATGGTTTGTCTAGGTTTACCGTGGT
Source organism: Lamellibrachia columna (assembly GCA_963662155.1). Taxonomy (NCBI): domain Eukaryota; kingdom Metazoa; phylum Annelida; class Polychaeta; order Sabellida; family Siboglinidae; genus Lamellibrachia; species Lamellibrachia columna. Next base: position 16,909,993 of record OY759274.1, read on the forward strand.
ACAGTACATTCTCTTAGGAGCCTTGTGCAGAAATCGTAGATTGCGTTCTTGCAGACGGGACTCCGTGTGGCGAGTGGGAGGATTCGTAGTAGCGACGCTGTATCTCGTCGCTGTCGTCTCCAAAGTATGGCTCTTTCTCATCAAGCGCTACCATCTCGAGTCGTCATTTGTCCAGCTACATTCGAACTTAGCCGGCGGCCTAGATTGTAGACCCCGCAGAGCTGATGTAACTCACAGAGAAGACAGTAAGATGGGCGCTGACGGCACAGTCGTTCACGGACACGGGTGGCACCTCAACGACGACAATCACATTAGTGTCGCCGGCTGCACAATCGCAACACCGATATAACACTGGCGGATGAGAGTGTGGCATCGAACCATGTCTTTAAGAGAAACATCAGGATAAAGTAAATAAAAAAACCCGATTACTCCTTCTCATCCTCCTGCTGCAATAATTCTTAGTGACAACTCTGTCTGCCTCGTCCCCCTAAATTAATTGTTCTGCCAAACGCTTGATATGAAAAGAAAGGATATGTTCAGCATGTGTACAGGTGTTTATAAATCCGTCCGACAATTATTTGATCGCCAGATGGCGCTATGCTGTATCAGTGAGCCACCGCGAAACGCAAAAACAAAAGCTGAACGCATTTGAAATACGTTAAGAGTATTTTGTTTTGAATAACATCGAAAAACTGTGTTGCGCATTTACAACTACGTGATTTGTATGGTAAAATAAACCATAATTTAATTAGGTTGGATATTTGAGCAAACCGGGAGATTTCAGAGTCAGATCGCGACTAGATAGATTATGTGAACAAGCAGCCTATCCTGTCAAAAATGTTATGTTTGAACCTAGGTTTCCGATCCCATCCTAATAGCTGGTTATTTTTAATATCCAGCTACACTGAACAACGTGGCACACCTGTATTTCAATGTTCAGCCTATTCCGGCTGTCCGGCGATGTGCTAAAACATGCACTGAACGGCATTTCTGGCGAGCAGCAAACCAAAACAGGTCAATGCGGTGGGACAAAACTCAGGAGTTATATTCAAGTGGAAATATCTGCGTTCAGGCGGTAAGATCTCGAGGTTGTAAATAAACTTTCACGATACTTCGCAATGCGAGATTGCCGTGTTACAAAGTATTTTACGCACCAACGCAAAACGCTGCGCCGATTGTTTCCATGGAACGTACGAATACGTGGGCCACTGACACAAACCGGATGCTTAGTGTGTGCGTGTGTGCGTTTGTGCTTGCACGCGTGCGACTGTGAATGATACATCATATATAACTTAAACAAAAAACAACGTTAAATCGCTGGTTATGGACAATGGCCATAGTGGGCATTACTGAATCATGACTGAATGTTGTCCGTCCAGACGTTTTGCCTTCAAACACAAACCCAGAGAAGCAGGCAGGTTTTGAGTCATGATGAATGCTCAGACCGGGTCAAACCCAGAAACTGAAGAAACACAAGGAGCCACATCGTTCGAATCCATCTCAAAGTTATTTATGGATAAACATAAATAATAATGCAATACGTTTCAAAAACGTGATTGATTTGTATGGGTTGAGACAACACGTCGACGTGTACACACGCACGCGCGCGCACACGCGTACACACAAACACACACAAACACGCATGCGATACAAACATGACAATGCAATACAATAAACGGCGAGCTATCCCAAATCATTCTTTCGTCAACACTCTCAACGCCCTTATTCACGGGAAGCCAACCAGTGTCTGCTCTCCTGTATGCCTACTCACTGCACGCTGAGTTTAATGCTATCAGAAACGAGTCTCTGGGCCGAACCAGCAACACTAGCATCGCATGTGCTGGTGAGACACCAGACACCAGAATCCCTCCCTCACTCACTCACTCCCTCCCTCCCGCCCTCTCTCCCTCCCTCCCTCCCTCCCTCCCACCCAATCTCCCTCCCTCCCTCTTTCCCTCCCTCACTCACTCCCTCCCTTCCTCACTCCCTCCCTCCCCCCTCTCTCTCTCTCTCTCTCTCTCTCTCCCTCCCTCCGTCCCTCTCTCCCTCCCTCCCTCCCTCCCTATCTCTCTCCCTCGTTCCGTCCCTCACTCCCTCCCTCCCTCCATCCCCCCTCTCTCTATCTCCCTCTTCCTCCATCCCCCTCTCCTCCTCTCTCCCCGTCGAGCCGAGCATGCAAAAGGAGTTACTGACAAATTATTAACGACCATCAAAAGTACGTTTCTTGTCGGACGTGACTGAGCGCGTTGTAGCTCACGTCCATGTTTGTCTGTTGAAAATAACTGATACTATCAGGTCGGCCTATGTATTACACGGTCGAGTGGACAACGAAAACAGGGTAACATAGCATTAGCCAGAAGTTGGCAGGCTTATTTAGGTCAAGGGAGCATATCACATACAGGCGCCGAAGTTGCCCTTGTCACTTTGCTGCGTTCCGATGCGCTCGTGTTTACCGGTTCACGACTCTGGTCAACTCGTAGTTACCAGTCGATAACTCGAAAATCAAAAGGGAGCCCCAGTTGGCGACTCGTATTTAAGAGTTCACGGTGGTCGTGAACTATATTTACATGACTTGAACTCGTGTTCCCAGTAAGTACGAGCGCATTCGAATATGAGGCGCCGCAGCGGACAAAAGGGTGGTGAAACGGCAAAACCTGTCGAGTCCTGCTAGAACCGTCGAGTTCTGTCTGCGAGAACCGTCGAGTTCTGCAAGAACCGTCGAGTTCTGCAAGAACCGCCGAGTTCTGCAAGATTGAGACTGGAATTATGTAAATGAGTCATACACCTTGTATGGTGCGCAAAGAGTGAACTGAAAGAGTATAACAGTATTTCGCACCGCAAGTTTTGGACAGAGATTTCTTTACAGAACCGATACATGTTTTTAAATAGTCGTTTTCTTCGATACTAAATAATAAAAAAGGAGGCGGCGGTCAAAAGGGAAGCGGGCGGAGAAGGGAAACTAGTTTCTTTTTAATAGGCCTTATTTAACAAGATTTAACAAGATATGCCATCCAAGCAAAAGGCCCAGATGGCAAGTGGACAAGGAAGCCATTGGCTTATCGAGAGTCCAACAATGTTCATCTACTTATAACCCGCCCTCCTGAGATATGTGTCAACCTTGTTTTTAAACATATTCACGCTGCTAGCAGTTACACAATCTGTAGACAATTTGTTCCATTCATTTATTGTCCTCTGTGAGAACGAGTGCTTCCTGATGTCCAATCTACATTGATCCTTTACTAATTTTACCTCATGTCCTCTAGTTCTGCTATCCTTCTTGAGTGAGAAAAACATATTTCTATCAATATTTTCATACCCATTCAATATCTTAAAAACTTCAATCTGATCTCCTCTTAACCTCCTTGTCACTAGAGTTGTTAAACCACATTCTTTCAGGCGTTCTTCATAACTAAGGTCTCTCAGTTCTGGAATCATTTTAGTTGCTCTCCTTTGTATGCGTTCAAGCGTATCTATATCCTTCTTACGATATGGTCTCCATGCTTGTATACAGTATTCTAAATGAGGTCTAACTATTGCTTTATAAAGAGGTATAATTAACTTTTTTCCCTTGTATGTTATGTTTCTTCTAATCAATCCAAGAATTTGATTACCCTTTGAAGCTGCAATACCACACTGCTCTGAAACTTTCATATCAGCGCTTATTGTAACTCCTAAGTCCTTTTCTTTTACAGTAGTACCCAGAACAGTATCTCCCATTTTATAGTTTACATTCAAGTTCCTATGTCCTGTATGTAGGCATTTACATTTCCCAAAATTGAACAACATCTGCCATTTCTCAGACCATTTCACTAATCTGTCTAGATCGTTTTGTAAATGTTGTTTATCACCATCAGTATTAACCTTTCTAAACAGTTTTGTGTCATCCGCAAATTTCAGTACGTTACTTGTTATACTGTCGTCCAAGTCATTGATATACATTAAGAATAATATAGGTCCTAATACTGATCCTTGGTACCCCACTCAAAACCGATTTCCAATTTGAAACTTCTCCATCTACTACAAATCGGTGTCTTCTGTCAGTCAGCCATTGTTCTATCCAGTCAGTTATGCTATCCCCGATACCATGGGCTTTTAATTTAAGTAGTAATCTTTGATGTGGCACTTTGTCAAAAGCTTTCTGAAAATCTAAGTAGATAATATCTACTGGCGATCCCACGTCTATCCACTTAGTGATTTCTTCCAAAAAACATAACATATTTGTTAAGCATGACCTCGCTTTAAGGAATCCATGTTGAGATGAATTTAATAATTTATGCTTAACGAGGAAGTCCACCATATTATGGTCTTTAATTAATCTTTCTAATAATTTACAAATCACCGACGTTAAACTCACTGGTCTGTAATTCTCTGAGTTATTTCTCGAACCCTTTTTAAATACTGGTATGATGTTTGCTTCTTTCCATTCAAACGGAACAACTCCCTCTTTTAATGACAAGTTGAATACTCTTGCAAGTGGTATACTGATTTGTTCTACTGTTTCCATTAGTAATTTTGGAGGAATCCCATCCACTCCCGGTGATTTGTTATCCTTCATTGCCTTTATTTTCTTAGCTACTAATTCTGGAGTTACAACTAACGGACCTAAATAGTCAGATTTAGCCCCCTGAAATTTAGCATCAGCAACTGGTAATGAACTAATATCTTCTTTGGTTAACACTGAACTGAAGTAACCATTTAGGTCTTCCGCCATTAAAAACCCCTGTGATATTATCTTCTTCTAGAGGTCCAACCTTGTCTTGTACGTTTTGTTTACTCCTGACATATGCATAAAAACTCTTGCTGTAATTTGTTATGTTACATGCTAGTTTTTGCTCATAGCTTCTTTTAGATTGTCTGATTTCAGTTGTAGCTGCATTAAGTGCCTCTTTGTATTTTGCATAGTCTTCGTCCTTTCTGGTACGCCTATAAACCCTCCACATAGTTTGTTTTAGCATTATTTTTCTAATAGCGTCTTTTGACAAGTGTTTCTTTCTACACCGTTTTCCTTGTTTTTGGAAGGGAACAAATTTATCGATGATACTCTCAATTTCATATTTTAGAATATTCCAACATTCAATTGCGGTCTTATTCATCAGCATGTTATTCCAATCTAGCTTTGCTAAGTATTTTCTCATATCTTTGTAGTTACCTTTGTGGAAGTTTCTCTTGTACGTTTTCTTATTTTTACTTTCTGATTTTACATTGATGTCAAAATGTATTTGATTATGGTCACTATTACCCAATGGTTCAACTATTTTTACATTGTCCACTAATTCTTTTTGTGATGACAAAACTATATCTAATACATTTTCTCCCCTGGTTGGTTCTAGTACGTGCTGAGTAAGAAAGCTATCCTGGATTAAAAATAGAAATTGTTGGTCCTCAATCCCTGTGCTCTCTAGAGAATTCCATTGTATGTGTCCATGGTTAAAATCTTCCATTATGATACATTCCCCTTTACTAACTTCCTTTATAGCTTTTTTTTATTTTTGTGTTGTCCTCTTCGTTTATGTTTGGACTTCGGTAAACTAATCCAATAGTTAATTTTGAATTTCCTGAAACAATTTTGCACCAAACAGCTTCATCGCAATCTGCTTCCCTTTCTAGTTTTATTTCATAAGCCTGAATAGATACTTTAACATATAAAACAACTCCCCCTCCCCTTCTTCCTATTCGATCTTTCCTAAACATTACATATCCTGTCAGTCCTAATTCAGCATCTGTTATATCTATGTTGGCCCATGATTCAGTTATACCAATTATGTGAGGGTCAATATCTTCTACCATAATGTTTAATTCGTTTTTCTTATTTACTATGCTCCTTGCATTTAAACATACGCATCTATAACCTTTTTCAGAGATGTTTTTCGGATGATTTGATATTGGTTTATCTGTGCTAGTGGCCTCTTGTTCTGCTTGAGACACCTCTAGGTAACCCCCCTGCACTTCTAGTTTAAAGAATGTTTACTTCCAAAAATATTTGTCATTGTACCCAAGTCACTATCTACTGCTGCTGAAAGTTTGTCCGCGAATACTGCCGCCCCCTTTCCACTTAAATGAAGCCCATCCTTCATGTACATATCAGCCCTCCCAACAAAACTTCCCCATAAATCCACAAATCCAACTTCCTCTTCCCTACATAGCTTCTGGACTAACATGTTAATTGCCATCCCCCGACAATTTCGATATTTGTGACCCCTCCTGCCCATTACAGGTAAAATCCCTGACAGTATTACCTGATCAACCCGCGTCTGTTTTAGTGTTCTGACCAACTGCCTATATTTCCTAACTATGGCAGTTGTGTCCTCCCTCTCTACGTTATTTGTCCCTACGTGTACTAAAACAGATCCACCCTTACCCGAGCCTCGATGTTTTTTACCCTCTCAGTTATCGCCTCTATTTTGGCTCCAGGCAAGCAGACCACCACATCATCTCCCTTGTTTAAGACTCTGTCGGTCTTCCTAACTATCGAATCCCCCACAAACACCCTCGCTCTCTTCCTCACCCCCTCTATCACTGCTGCAGAATAACTCTTCCGTTCGATCCCCTCCATCACATTCTGTCCTGACCCCTTCCCTCCTGTCTCCCCCACTTCCCACTCCTTTGCTCTTGTCTCTCCCACTCCCCTCTCCTTCACTCCGGTTGTTTTCCCTCCCGTCTCCCCCACTCCCTTCTCCTTCCCTCCTGTCTCCCCTACTCCCCTCTCCTTCACTCCGGTTGTCTTCCCTCCCGTTCCTTTCCTTCCCGTCTCCTTACGTCCCGTCTCCTTAAGTCCTGTCTCCCTACGACCTGTCACCTTCCCTCCTCTCAGCTTCCTCCCAGGCTGCGGTGAGCTCTCCCTAGCATCTCTTGTGTCTTTCCCCACTTTATCATCTACTGTTCCCCCACCGGAACTACTGGCACAACCCCCCTGTTCCCTTCCCACCATTGCCACAACGAGCAGCCTCAGCTCTTCCAACTCCACCTCTAGTTCCTTCATCTTCGTACATCCCCTACACTCAAAACTAAAACTATCTGCCTGGACCTCAGCCCAGGACTTCTCGCACCCAGACTTGACGAAGTCCACCCAGTTACTGCAACTGCCACAAATTAAGTGCCTTGTAGCCTTTAAGTAAATGTATGTAATTTAAGTAAATAAATCACTTTTTCTTATATATATATTAGCCAATGTAAACGATAGCTCGATGCACGGGTTGAATTCACGACCTGTAAACAAACTCCCTTTTATCGCTCGTTGAGTTTGAATCCGGGAAAAGATGCTACCTCTGTTAACAAAAACGGTTTCTTAATATATGTCTACAAGAAGTTGGTGAACAATATATGTATAATACTAATACTTATTCTAACCAATATTCCAATGTTACTGACTATTCACTATGCTATCTCAATTTTCGAATAGTAAACAACCCTATTAACGCTCGCTGAATTCCCTGACAGAATCCGAAACTAACTTACTCTAAAATACTCCCTCTGACTAATAATTAACAAAACCTGTTTCCTAATATATGTCTACAATACGTTTGTGTATAATATATATTCAATAGTAATACTTATTCTATTTGATATACCGCGTTTTTCTGTAAATTATCTACACCAAATTCAAGTCGTTGCACCAAGTCCAAGTAGCCGGAAGTTTTGTGATAGCATTATGAATAATATTTAAGTAATTCAGTTGTTTAGTTGAAGATGCTACGTTAGATATAAGAAATACACGTATTTGACTACCATGCAAATTTAATTTATAATGTTGCAATCAGTATCATTGGCCTTATGTGCTAACTACAGTATGAAGAGGATAAGACTAGTGAGTATGTAACCAATATTTAGCATAACAACTTCAGAAGAGTTAAACATGCATGTTACTAAGTAGGTGACAGTAAGCATATGTTAAACTGGTGCACGCCTAGTTGCATGTAAGCTTTGTTCTGGTTAAAATGACTCGATGAAGTACTCAAGAAAAAATACTGCACTATCCTTTTTGCATTTAATTAACATTGCAGGTGCTGTCCAGCCTCTGAAGACCTCAGGTTGGTGACACTGCCACCAAATATTGGCAATCCACAGAGGATTAAGGAATGGGTGGAATGAAGAGATCTAGTCTGTATGTGAGGTTATTGCCAGTAAGTTAACATACTGTAATTGTCTGGTATACGTACAAACAAACATAATTGTTTGTTAGTAAATAGTGTTCACTAACAAAGGTATGTGGCGTAAATAACACCAACAATAATTGTCATTTATGTTTTTTTAATATCAACAACAATCACAATCATCAGTTGAAGAAGTATCGCTAGCTGTTTAATTCACAGTTTATGTATCTGCCAGAAAGAAAATGGTTGAGAAAGTGTCAAATTCAATCATAGTTTAAACATAAACAATTATTCATATAACTTATACTGACATTCCATGCTTTTCATACATTTTTCATTTATTTATTTTCAACAGCGACCAGGGCCATCAGCTGAAGAAGTCACTCCTGTGGCATCTACTTCCACAGCAGGTGATGTGTTTGATGAATCACAACAGGTGAGAAATTGTCAAAATTAGTTTTTATATGTATACTTGTATAGCATGTGTGTAAATGTCTTCATGTGCATATATGATATCCACATATGCACAGTTGTTGTCACTTTGTGCATATGTTTAAGTACATAACTCTGTCTTGCAGTATTCAGAATCAGTAAGTGTTGTTACTTGATATTTGTCATATATTTAAATATAATTTTTCACATAAATTTTTTTGGTTGTTCAAAGCCATCAGATGAAAAAGTCCCTCCTGTGGCATCTACGTCCACTGCAGGTGATGTATCTGCTGAGGCACACCAGGTGAGAAATTGTCAAAATTAATTGATGTGTACAGTCGCCAAATATTGAAAATTTGCGGTCAACTCGGTAATAAGGTCACCTTGTAAATATGGTCATCGTGGGATATTCCCAAATGATAATCCATAACAGTAAAGTATAGGACATTAATCCCACTAATACGGTCACCTCGCTAATCAGATCACTTTGGCCCAGTCCCGAGGGTGACCTTAATAGTGAGGTTCCAATGTACTTGTATGGCACATGTCTAAATGTCTTCATGCGTATTTATGATGTAAATTTGTACATAAGTTTATGTACACACATTTGTCTAACAGGATTCATTAAATAATGCATCTTAACTGTTTTTATAGATTGAAAATACAATGTTGTCATCTTTTTCATGGATTCGGTTTGAAAAGCAATGACTACCAAATGACAAAGGAGAGTGTATTCTTCAATTTTTTTTTGTATATTCTTAGAAAAAACTCCATATGGCCATGTGCAGGTAGATGTATTCAAGCGACAAACCAATTTTCAATGCATTTGATACCAAGGTACAAGAAACACCTTGAAAAAGCAAGATGGCCACCATTTCCATGGGAACGACCCATCATAAAACAAATCTCCCAGTTTTACTTTTTAATTATTCACATTCCCCGAGACATTCAGCTTTCTAAGTTAAAAAATTAAGTAAAAAAATAATAACCAGGTCTCCCCTAAATGAATGCATAACCTGTGCATATAAAATTAAGGAAAATGATACGGTAATTTATATATAGAATACATTTTATAACACATTGTAGGCAATATTTTCTCCCAATCAAAACATCATAATAGCAATGTGTTCTTTGTGTTTGTTAGGTATTTCTGGATGCAGACTACAATGATTTTCAGATGCCTTCTATCATCCACCATCGCTACCGGAGAAGAAATACGAGCACTGCCACTATAACAGTATGTATTAAAGTTCTACTAAGTTAAACATTATTTGGTTCTGCTCAGTGTATAACAAAACATAAGTGAATGTTTGTTACATCATATAAACATTGTTTTTGAAGTTATTCGTAGAAACTACGTACATTGAAATACTGTATTTGTTAGTTTTTCATTTATTTATTTTCAACAGCGACCAGAGCCATCAGCTGAATAAGTCACTCCTGTGGCGTCTACTTCCACTGCAGGTGATGTGTCTGATGAAGCGCAACGGGTGAGAAATTGTAAAATTTGTTTATGTGTACTTGTATAGCATGTGTCTAAATGTCTTCTTGTGTATTTATGATATACACAGTTGTCACTTTGTGCATACACACTGCTAAAAATAATTTTCTTGTTTTAATAAAAAAAACACTTTGGAATGTTGTATCCAGCTTATTCTTCTCTAGACAGCCACCAGATTACATTATACAAATAATCAAAAGTTTGAAAGTTATACAAGTATATTTAGCCAAAAAATAAGTATATTTTTCGGAAATTACAAATAAATAAAAATGAAATAAAACAATTTTTGTTTTAATAATATTTTCTGGTGCAGTGTAATAGACAGCATACTTAATTTGATTCTGCAAGAATTATAATATCTTTGTTCAATAAAACATGGCATCGATTCCAAATTTGCCAATATTTGTTCAAAATGGCGGCCATTTTGTTTGTTACCATGGAAACGGGGGGTCTGGCAAAAAAAAGCTAAGTATATTTTTTTACTCAGTATGACCCACTCTACAAATTGGCCTGAAAAAATTACACTAACTATGCAAATTTTTAAAAATCCCACCGAGCTGCCGTGTCTCACCTTAACATAATAAAACCTTTTAGATGACAGATTTTCTACAGATGACACAGCATAAAGGAGCAAGTGACAATGGATTAGTGTTTTATTATGAGAAAAGGGAGTAAGTGTGTGACCAATAGCATCATGTGTTATTGCGACAGCCATGCAATCAGTCTGCAGCTCTCATACCCAATAAGGTCAATCCTTGTTAAATCTACCAATTTTCAGGAAATGGAGCAAGTGACACAAAGTCAACAAATAACCATGTCACAAAAAAGTACTAATAATTTTTTATAAATACACTTAGTCAAAGAGTCCAAAGAATGGTGTACAATTACTGTTCCGTAATATGCACAAGAGAGCAAACCAAAATATGTTTTGTCCAATATTTAAAAAAACATCGTCACTTGCTCACTTTTGTCATTTCATGGTAATATATTGTAAAATGCAAGGTCACGGATTTAAACACCAAACGCACACAAAAACACACGTTACAGCCTTTATACCTCTACAGAACGGGTAACCTTATAAGAGGGGACTACTGGCACAGTAAAGTAAATGCAAACTGCCATTTTTTCAAACAGCCAGGCTGCTGCACATAAAATGTACTCACTGTGCTTATTGCATGGCCGGGCCACATGTCAAATTGCTATAAAAGAATATGTCTGGACAACATTCTTACCTTTTGTCTCATGGAATGAACAGGACACAAATCAAATCATCCAGAAGTCTTCTTTATCATGTATTTCCTACTAGTTTTATAAGCAGCATAGCTTCTACTACCACCCTGGTACTAGATTATCCAGATGTGGAAACTAACTGGTGACCTTCACATAACCCTCATTAGCAGACCCTTAATGATACCACTGGGGCACTGAGAGTGTGGTCTCATTGCATGTGTGTCACAAGTGTTATGTTACATTTTCAGTGCATTTGATTGCATACCACAAACATTTACTTTAAAATTGTTCTATTCGTGCAATAGCTAACAAATTTAATGCAGACTCAACAGAGAGTATGCATTTGATTGCAACCCCCAAACATTTTATATTTCAAATGCCCAAATTCATTAATAAATTCATAATTAATGAAATTAACATTCATATTGTATGAATTATAAATACAGTTGCAAAACATGCTCTTTGTCAGACTTTGAAAAAGTGCCCTGTAGTTAGCAGAATACTCAGCAGATTTTAGAATCATTGTCTGACCTGTACATCCACTTTCTAAGTAAGACCATGGTATATATAGCTGTATTACATTGAATGATGCTTATATTAGAACATGTAGCTTTGCTAATATAATTATGATGCATATATAAAGCACTACAGGTAATTATTCAGATTAATTGTTTTTGTCACTTTGTGCCATTCTGTATATGTATCCCACAAAATGAATGTATGTCATGTAATTCACTTCGATACACCTGAAAAGTTTTCCAACATATATTTTGCCAATGTATTTGAGAAATTTTAGACATGTATATGTTTTTTGCAGACAACAGATTTTACATCACATGCAGTTTTCGTTGACGCTGGAACTCCTACTGTAAGTATCAATTACCACAATGACATCTCACAACTTGTTATTACAGGTGTATTTTGAAACTGTCCAATACACCTTTGAGATGTTAATGCATACCTTGTGTCATTGAACTATTGACCACATTTTGACAATAGTGAAAACATTTTATTGTGGTATCATCGTGGTAACTCAGAACATCAGTCATTTTTTATGTCAGTATTGGCACAGTCACATTGTATTTTTCAGGTACAATTGGATATTTTTGAAGCATGAAACTGCAAAAGACAACATCTTTTGTTGCTGGTTGGATACAGCAAGATAAAAGGCTCTTTATGAAACTTTTCTTTAATGTGCATGTTTTTCTTGTAAGAACTTTTGTAAATGTCCAGTTTTGGTTTACACAGGTTCAGTTTAGGACAGCACATGATCCAGTGGCAGAGATGCAGCCACAGCAAGAAGATGAACTATGGGGTGAAGTTACTGCTTGTAAGTTATATTAAGTAAATTATAATGATATATTTTTTTAAATGGCATCGATTCTCAATTTGCCAACATTTGTTCAAAATGGCGGCCATTTTTTTTACCATGGAAATGCGGGTCTGGCAGAAAAAGGTTCAATATATGTTTTACTCAGTAAGACCAATTCTACAGTTTGGGCAGAAAAAAATTGCACTAGCTATGCAAAAAAATCCTATCGAGCTGCTGTGTCTCGCTTTGACTCGGAATGTACCCATTTCATTGATTACTGTTTCAGCCTTTCAGTCAGTCGCAGATCTTGTTCAGTACACGGATGAAGAAGTCATTCTTCATAGGAATGACATACCATCCACATTTCTACATGTGTACGACACCCCAACCGTTCTGACAAAGCGATTGAAAGTTTCGTTTATCGGAGAAGATGGCCTGGACTTCGGAGGGTTGACAAAGGAATTTCTAACAATGACTTGGGCAGAAGTTTTTCGGTCCTACTTCACCGGTGAAGATTATGCAATTCCGTATCTGCCCCTACATCGATCAAGGGCAGATGAGAAGAAGTTTATTCAAATTGGTCGTCTTCTTTGCCACACTGTTGCCTTGTTGCATCAGGTGCCTCCACGGCTATGTCGCTGCACCCTGCTCCAAATTGCCTTTGGAGAGGACGAGGTATTTGATGAGGTACTCTTGCCAGACTTCATGTTTTACCTGTGTCAAGACGACAGGGCACTGCTGACACGTGCACTGGGAGGCTTCAGCGACCTTTAAATATGGAACTTATTTCCATCAGACCATTCCCATAGTAACAGACGTATAACTAAATTTCTCCACTGGGTGTCTTGATTTTTTTTATATGTAATGTTCAACTCATGGTTGTTCAAGTGAATTTGTGGATTACAATTATTTTTATGTAAATGTTTTCTAAGTGAATTTTATTAATAGTCTACATAATAATTAACTGGTGTGTGTCTTTAAGAAAAGTATTTTTTATAGAAATTATTTGAATATGATTATTTAGCCAACATGTGCAATGATTAAATTATGTGGCAACTAGTAATCAAATACACATGTACACCTGTACAGATTGATTCTCGAAGACAAGTATTCAGTGCATTATTCTCTGTGTGAGAGTAGTTTTCTTAATTTTATATTTTCATTAGAGCGAAGACCAACAAATGGCACACTGAACGAGGATCTCTTCACAATTGCGCGCGAGGTGCTGGTGGAGAGGCCGGCCAAATTCATTAGGAGGATGAGGCAGGGGATTCCAGAAGAATTTGCTGCCACACACACACACACACACACACACACACACACACACACACACACACACACACACACACACACACACACACACACACACACACACACACACACACACACACACACACACTCACTCACTCACACACACACACACACACACACACACACACACACACACTCCGACTTGATCGCGACAGGCGTCTGGTACATGATCATCGTGCCCATGGTTTTGGTCTTCTTTACTACGGTGAGGATATGAGACTAATTTTTCGTTTCGTCACCCATTATCAGATGGTCTGCGTTATTTTTGGTTGCAGGCGTTCGTATGACTGATGCACATGTAAAGGTAACTGATGTTGCTCGGTGTCCGACTGAGAGTCCCACATTCTAACCTCGGTATACTGTGCCCCACGAACTTTACACGCAAATTATATCATATTAGTGGAGCCGTGTAGAACAGACGGACGCACGCACGCACCCAAGCACGCACGCACGCACGCACGCACACACACATATAGGCAGGCAGGCAGGCAGGCACATACGCATGCACGTTCGCGCGCGCGCACACACACACACACACACACACACACACACACACACGCACGCACGCAGGTACGCACGCACGCACGCAAGCACAAATGTACGCACGCAATTACGCACGTGCACTCACACACACGTACAAGCACACGTACGCATGTACGTTAATTCATGCGTGCGATATTGCAAACGGTTGAATTGCAAATATGTTGTTTAATTCTACATGATGTTTATGGAATATCAAATCAGTACGATGTTTCCTTTAGCCTTCCGTGGGTTATATATGTAAACAACTTGCAGTTTATGTTGTATTTTATGCGCTATGTTAACCTTTTAGACCATCGGCATAGTCGTGGGCGCCTTTCTTGAGACATATTTCGTCGTCTGCATTTGTCTTCATCATCTTCAACTATCACCAGGCAGCCAAGAAACTGGACTACCACATCAGGGTAAATTTTGACCCAAGACTGTTTTAAACTAACTTGTCATGAGGTACCATTGCGACAACGTTCGTATATCGTGTAGCGTAGCACGCACATACAGTGTATGTTATCTTGTAAGTATTCCCATATGTTAACACATAGCATTGATATGATCAAGGTACAGACACATGCACTAACACAATGAATTTATAATCGAATAACCACTAGATACAACTCATATTTATAGAGTACTATGTGGATAGATAGCCTTATATTTGAAAATGATAAGTTCATAACATTTGGGAAAATACATGGTACAGCGTACTATATTGTGAGACTGATCTAAACATCAAGTTTAACCATGAAAAACAAGACCTTTGTAATACTACTATACTCTAAGTGATTATTTGCTGTTCGTTAGCTTGCTACATACCTCGTTGCGTCTAATATGGGACTCAGGTAGTCAGATGTTCATAGATTGAGTTCTTTATTCTATTCTGTGGAAGCTGCCATGTCATTGCTGTAGGACAGATCACTCGGCGGCAGCACACTGTGTTCCTATTCGATTTTGTTTTCAAGTTGAGATAATAATAGTGTCAACTAGTAATACATGTCATTTGGACTGATATACAACTACGTGTTACATGAAACTATTATCATAATCAGTTAGATACACATACTCTTACTGCTAGGTAACATAAACAAAACTATGTTGCTCAGCGTAGATGTTTCCCAAGGGTGTAAATCAACCATCTTCTGTCACTAATACAGAAGCCACAGGGTTTCCCTAGGGTGGGGAATTCACCTCCCATGACCTGTACAGTCCCAAACACAGGCTGTCTACATTAATGGGTTTCAGGGGTGCCCTGGTCAGTGGCTCTCGGTGACAGCGCTGAGTGATGTGCTCACTAGACTGAGAGTGAATCAGCTGTTGTGTTCACTGTCGTTTACACTGGGTGCTGTACAGTATAAACACTGGGCCTCCAGTGGGTTCTTGTCGTGCAGCAGCATGAATGTCACTGGTCCATGCCTGCATCACTTTATCATGTGTCAACTGATAAGAGCTCAGCGGTCTTGTTTTACTAACGGGTGTTCTATTTATGTCTATGGCGACGACCGACAGCTTTTAATATCTCATTCGAAAGACACGTTTTGAATTTCCTTTCCACATACCAGGTGTTAGGCGAGTCGGAAAGTTGCGTAACATTATAGCTGTGTCCGGGTTGGCCAGTGGACTTTGCTTTAACTCAGTTACCTCCTGGTCACGAGGCGAGCAGCAAACCATGATGATGAATCAGTCTGTGTAAGGTGTACGTAACCTCTCCGTTTGGGATAACACGTTTAGGGAGTGCAGGTATCGGCTTGCACGACGTAAGTTAAGGGCATTCGCTAATCAGAATCGTAATTAAATTGTCTGTTTGCAGACGGCGGTTGACCTTCCATCGCAAAATAAATTCTTCTCGATAACTACTACAATTGAAGAATGCTCCAAATTTCTGGCTGCTGATTCCCGCAGTCAACTCGCTGCGCTGTTCTTCTCTAAAACATGTATGTATCATCATCGGTGTCACAGTCATCGTCGTCGAAATCGTCGTCATAATAATAATCATCATCAATGTTCACGTTGTTGTTGTTGTTTATTCGTCGTTTCGAGTATGTTCAGCATGTTCAGTATGTTCAGTATGTTCAGTATGTTCACTATGCCGCTGCTGCAGTTGTTAATACTTTTGTTGCTGGGCACTTTAGCATCAGCTGTCGTTATTGTTGCTGTTACTGCTGAAGCAGACGCTTCCGCCGCCGCCGCTGACGATGATAATAATTATTAACAATAATAAAACTCATGCGGTGCCTAACTCCACGCATCGTGTGGCCGCTCGGCCAGTTCTTCGTGTGAGCCAGTCTGACACCGTTGTTTATGATATATGGGTAACAACGAGCCGCCATTGTCGAGCGCAACAGGTTCATTAATACGACTGCATGGCTCAGCAGTGCAACTGTTATGTAGAGTACATTATTTTTATTATTATTTCCATTTACCCTAGAGTTGCTTTACAATGAACTTATACAGTAAATTTATTAACCCGTGTGTGTGTGCGTGCACGCGTGCGTTCGTGAGTACCTGTTGGTTCGTTGGTTCGTTCGTGCGTGTTTGTGCGAGTGCGTGTGTGTGAGAGTATGCGTGTATGCTTGAATGCGTGTATGTGCGTGCATACGTGCACTTCAGTGTATCAGAGTGCGTGCGAACGATTATGTGTACGTGTACGTGAACGTGTATGTTTGTGTGTGTGTCTGTGTGTGTGCGTGCGTGATTGCGTGCGTGTCGGAACTATTACATTGTTAAAAATAAGACATTGACAAGAAATGTATGAAAGGTTAATCTTTATATATAATGTATTACACACAAAGCTCTCCTATGTATTGGCCCACGTCAGTGTTTCGCTTTATGTGCCTAAACAAGTAAATGTCGTCTTATGGCTAAATATAATTTGTTTGTTTATTTCCCTCAAGTGAATACCGAGGCGTTTGCCTAAAGCAGAACATTCGCAGTGGTTATATCAATTTGATAAAGCTGTCTCTCTTTTCACCATTTGCGCCTTAGTCCCTCCCTCCTTCTCCTCCCTCTCTCCTTCCCCTCCCTCCCTCCTTCTCCTCCCTCCTTCTCCTCCCTCCTTCCCCTCCGTTTCTCCTTCTGCTCCCTCCCTCCTTCCCCATTCCTCCTTCTCCTCCCTCCCTCCTTCCCCTCCCTCCTTCCCCTCCCATCTTCTTCTCCCTCCCTCCTTCTTCTCCCTCCCTCCTTCTTCTCCCTCCCTCCTTCTCCCGCCCGCCCGCCCGCCCGCCCGCCCGCCCGCCCGCCCGCCCGCCCGCCCGCCCGCCCGCCCGCCCGCCCGCCCGCCCGCCCGCCCGCCCGCCCGCCCGCCCGCCCGCCCGCCCGCCCGCCCGCCCGCCCGCCCGCCCGCCCGCCCGCCCGCCCGCCCGCCCGCCCGCCCGCCCGCCCGCCCGCCCGCCCGCCCGCCCGCCCGCCCGCCCGCCCGCCCGCCCGCCCGCCCGCCCGCCCGCCCGCCCGCCCGCCCGCCCGCCCGCCCGCCCGCCCGCCCGCCCGCCCGCCCGCCCGCCCGCCCGCCCGCCCGCCCGCCCGCCCGCCCGCCCGCCCGCCCGCCCGCCCGCCCGCCCGCCCGCCCGCCCGCCCGCCCGCCCGCCCGCCCGCCCGCCCGCCCGCCCGCCCGCCCGCCCGCCCGCCCGCCCGCCCGCCCGCCCGCCCGCCCGCCCGCCCGCCCGCCCGCCCGCCCGCCCGCCCGCCCGCCCGCCCGCCCGCCCGCCCGCCCGCCCGCCCGCCCGCCCGCCCGCCCGCGTGTTACATATTCCCCTGGTGTTTATTTATTTGTAGTTGCACAAATATACACTCACTGACCCGTAACGACCACGTCCGTTGGCGTACCGGATTATCTCAGCCAAACTATAAATCTGTGACAACGTCCGTACGTCCCTCCTTTCCCATCCCCCATCCTTCCATCCCTCCGTCCCTACCTCTCTCTCCCTCCTTCCGTCCAAACCGACACGCAAAGGCGCATGCAGTGGTGCCATCTACCGGGTGCTAGCTTGCCGTGTCAAATAAAACAAATTACAGTTATTTTTATATAGTGCGGCATCTCGTCCCCAGGACCGCTCAAAGCGCTTTACACTTTATCCCCTCGCGTACCAATTCATTCCCACACCATGTCGACTTCCGCGGGAATAATTAAGCTATACTACAATCTACAAATAGTACGCGATACTTACGAATTTGCGGTGCCCATCTGTTATAAGCCGTGTTATTGTTTCAACGAGTGAGCCTGTAGTGTCACACAGACACAACAAACAGCATATCAGCAGTTGCGAACGGGCTCGTTGACTGCAGTTGAACGCGCAACAGTCAACGAATAACGGACTAGCACGCTATCTACGTGACCCCGCTAACCCTTAAGCATACAAGCTAGGAAATGTTCAGATATCTTCATTCGACATCTACATGCCAGCGCTAATGTTGAGACATACGCATTTCTATGGACAGTCATCCATTTTTTCACTAGACAGCATAATGGTAATGTGTTATTGTTCGGGTTGTGGCTTCCTCGTGCTTTCTTTGTTGGTGAAACAATCGCTTTGAATGCACACGCTGTGACCACATAATTTCCATTCACGGGAGCACAGTTTGTTGCCAGCATGCCATACTTGCGAACTTGTCTAACTGACCCCCCCCTCAAAAAAGTTTTAGAGTTCTGTCATTTGATTTGATTAATTTTGATTGATTGGCTGATATACCTTAATTTCTAACCTTTATCGCAAAAACGCGTTTACGGTATCAAAATATATACATTTATGTTGCGTTCGTTAACGTGCGCTTGGTACAGAAAAGATACATATAAAACGTGGAACACCACCACCACCATCAACACCAATACCACCACCACCACCACCACCACCACTATCATCAACAATACAACCACCAAAACCAACACCACCTCCACCACCACCACCGCCGACCCCACTACCAAAACCAACACCACCACCACAACCACCACCACCAACACAACCACAACCAAACCTATCACCACCACCACCACCAAAACCAACACCATCACCACCAAGCACATCACCACCACTACAACCATAACCAAAACCAACAACTCCTTCACCACCACCACCAAAACCAACACCAACACCACCACCAAAACCAACACCACCACAAACACCACAAACACCAACACCAACACAACCGCCATCAACAACAGCAATAACAACAACAACACCGTTGTGTCTGTGCAATAAATTACTCGAGTAATATGGGAAGCATTCAGCCATGCTGCAATTACTGCGCGAAGATTATTCGTTCACACTGTGTACAACCATTTATACAGCTGAGGTAACATGGAGTTGACGAAAGTGAGAGTTCGATGTTCTAACCACCAGCCACGACGCCCCACAACCGTACAGAGATTCACCAGCGCGGATACGATTTCGCAGACTCCCTGGTCGCAGCGATTAATGATCACTGCGAGTGATCGATTATTGCTTCAAGCGATATTTAATTTTTTTTCATGGGATACTGACTACCAACCTGTGTTAATTCGTCTATGTGTCGTATTTGCACAATTACGAGCTCGTGACCGAACGCGCAGGTGGATATATAAAGCCAAGCCTAACTAATGTTGGTACCTCAAAGAAAATGTACACATGATGCCATTATATCCATCCTTAGGATCAGCACATGGATCCTCTCTTAAGGTCGACGGAATATAATAATGATAATACATTATACAATGTTGTAAACGCACAACAGCGATTTTTTATTTAACTTTCGATATGCTACATTTGAGAATATCCCGTGAATACATTAGCAACGAGTGCTAGTGACACAGCATTGTTGTGCTGTTGGTGTTGTCTTTGTTCGACTCTCATAGCATTCTGGTCCTGTGCACCGTTCCATGAAGACGTAGTGTCTACCCCTATCTTACGTGTACGACTGAACATCGCAAGGTTATTGTTGTTGCTGTTGTTGTTGTTGTTATTGTTGTTGCTGGTGTTATTGTTGTTGTTGTTGTTGTTGTTGTTATTGTTGTTGCTGTTATTGTTGTTGTTGCTGTTGTTGTTATTGTTGTTGCTGTTGTTGCTTTTGTTGTTGTTGCTAACACGAACAAATGGGGTCTACAGGTAGACACTGGGTACTTGCATGACATGATAACGCCCATTTCATAATCCACTGTATTTGGAGCAGGTCTGATATTGTGAAAGATCCAGTGTCATATGTTGTGTCTTGTTATGTCAGGCCTAAGGTGAATTTGCGTTGCCTGTCTGTTATAAAACGTGTTACTGTTTTAACGAGTAAGCCTGTAGCGCCAGGCAAATATCTGAAGGCAGACACAGCAAACAGCAGTTGGGAACGGGCTCGTGTCGATGGTACAATCACGTTGGTGAAGCAGCACTGCCAACCCTTGATCATACAATCTGGGACATGTTCAGATATCTTTATTAGACATCTACATGCCAGCGCTACTGTTGAGACATACGCACTTCTATAGGCAGTCACCCATTGTTTCACTAGACAGCATACTGGTAATGTGTTATTGTTTGGTTGTGGCTGCCTCGTGCTTTCTTTGTTGGTGAAACAATCGCATTGACTGTATACACTATTGCGCCTGATTACCACGAAGGCACACAGTACTTTGCCAGAATACCATTTTGCGAATTTGTCTACCCCCCCCCAACCAGTTTTAGACTTCTGTCAAAAAGAGGCATATTCAAGATGAGTGGATTGTAATGATTATGCATACATAGTGTAATGTTGTAAACGATTCCCATACAAAGTCGAGTTTTTTTAACTTTCGATTTGCTGCATTTGAGAATATCCCGTAAATACGGTAGCAACGAGTGCTAGAACACAACATTGTTGTGTTTGTTCGACTCGCATAGCATTCTGCTCTTGTGCGCCGTTCCATGAAGACGTAGTGTCTGCCCCTACCTGACGTGTACGACTGAACATGGCAAGGTTGGTCATTCGAGTTATTTAAAATAACACTTTTATTGTGCCCTGTTAGATATTAAAATTATTTAATTTTGTATTATCGATTAATATAACTTTTTACTCGAAACAGTGTCTTCACTAATCAATGCAAACAAAATCACAATGTTAGCACTAGAGCACAAACAGGTTTGGGAAATAGTCCTTCATCACAGCGGCAACTGCTTTGATAGCAAATATGTCTTAATTTAATTATGAATCAGCCACTAATTGGGAGAATCAATCAAGCGAGAGAATCCGTGTTCGAATCCATTTGTTGCCGTTTCAAAACTTAGGCAATTGCGTTCACTCCGCGCTGCCTCAGTTCACTCAGCAGCATAAATTAATTTGTTTTCTGCAAAGGCATTCTGTAGAATGTTGCTGTAAGAAAGACAATTATGTAGAGCAGTAGACCTTTCTACGTCACGGAATAATACGCTCTATACGTGATCCCGCTAACCCTTGTTCATACAAGCTAAGAACTGTTCAGATATCTTCATTTGACATCTACATGCCAGTGCTACTGTTTAGACATATGAACCATAGGCAGTCATTGATTTCCTTGCCAGACAGCATAATGGTAATATGTTATTGTTTGGGTTGCGGCTGTTTCGTGCTCTTTTCGTTGGTAAAGCAATCGCCTTTACTGTACACGCTCAAACCACAAACGTCCACGGGGGGAGGGGGTACACAGTACGTTGCCAGATTACCATATTTACACATTTGTTTAACTACCCCCTAAATAAGACCTTTTTCAAGATGAGTGAATTTAATTATGTACCCACTAACGTGTAACAGTATGCAAATCAAATTTGATTGGTTTTCCTTAGTTTCCACTCTTTATTATAAAAACGCGTTTTGCGATATCAACCCCTATCTAAACATCGCAAGGTTGGTCATTCGAGTTGTTTCAAATAACACTTTCACTTCACCCCATCAAGGTAACATTTGAAAACAATAGCAGGGGTGATTGGTGCTAGATGTAGCACGGGTTTTAACATACGTCCTACAAAACTACTTATTCAAGTACTGATTCGCACGGCGCGATTAATTATTATTATTATTCGAAGAGAGTGTATCGCTCATTAACCTTATTAAACACGACTTCGCAAATAGTTATTATCCGTCGCGCATAGATTATATTGTTGCTTGACTAGCCTTGGTAGACATAATAACCATCGTGTTATTGATCATGGCGCTATATATTGATTTCATTGTATTGTCTTGGCACACGATTCGAATTTCGTGACTCTTGACGTATTGTCCACTATAATTATATTCCATGTGTGGCCAAAACGAGATTGAACTGCTTTGTGGTATAATTGATCGAGAAAGGTAACTCTTTTGAAAGG
Source organism: Lamellibrachia columna (assembly GCA_963662155.1). Classification (NCBI taxonomy): domain Eukaryota; kingdom Metazoa; phylum Annelida; class Polychaeta; order Sabellida; family Siboglinidae; genus Lamellibrachia; species Lamellibrachia columna. The sequence goes on from OY759274.1 coordinate 16,932,673, forward strand.
CCACTTAATATGTACTTCGTCATAATGACTGCGTCACAATCCAGTGGCTTCCGTGGCAAGAAAGTGCATTCAACTTGACGTAGTTCATCGTATGAGGAAGTAGGGGTACTGATAGCACTGCAGAAACCCGGCAAACCGCTTGAGCTTAAGACCAATAGTGCTGCTGATGATTCTGTCATCCCACACATGGGAAAGTGTTGGATTAAATTTTGTTTTCTCAAAATGAATTAGTTGACAATGTTAAAGTACACGAACCTTTGGGTTCGAAGTGACCATAACCAGATCCATTTTAATATACAAGTAAAAACAGGGACTACATATAAAAACAATGGAGGAGGAACTTCAACAAATGCAAACATAAAGAAATGATATGTAGTGAATATAGATTGGAGAATAACTTGCTGAAGAACAAGACAGCAACATATTGCTGAACTTGTTTAAAAGATCAGATCGAGGGCATTACTAAGAGATATATTTGTTTCATTAAGTAAACAAAGGTCCTCGAAGAAACACCATTAAGTAAACAAGAAACACCTGGCAAAAGAGGCTTTTAGAAAATTGCTCACATAAATCATCTGGAGTTGATGGGATACCACCAAAACTGCTTAAGGAAATTGTATAACAAATCAGTGCACCACTTACAAAAGTGTTTAATTTGTCACTGTAAGAAGGAATAGTTCATTCACAATGGATAGAAGCCAACATTGCCCCGCTATTTAAGAAGGAATCGAGGAACAAGTCAGAAAATTGCAGACTGGTGAGTTTAACATCAGTTGTTTGCAAATGACTAAAAACATTAATTAGAGACCACATGGTGGAATTCCTTGTAAAACATAAATTAATAAATACTGTTCAAAATGGGTTTCTAAAAGCAAGGTCATGTCTAACCAATCTCTTATGTTTTCTGAAAGAAATGACAACATTTCTGAAGAAATGTTATGAAAGAAGTTACAAAGTGGGTACACACAGCAGACAGAGAGTAATAGTAGATGGTGAGATATCAAAATGGATATCTGTTTTGAATGGGTTACCACAGGGAACAGTATTAGGCCCTATACTGTTTTACATATATATATTTATATATATATATATATATATATATATATATATATATATATATATATATATATATATATATATATATACATAAATATATATATATATACATATATATATATATATATATATATATATATATATACATATATATATATATATATATATACATATATATATATATATATATATATATATATATATATATATATATATATATATATATATATATATATATATATATATATATATATATATAAATGATTTGGAAGATGACATATCTAACAAAATACTGAAATTTGCAGAGGACACAAAAGTATTCAGAAAGATTACAAATGATACAAATAAACGAAGTTTACAGGATGATCTAGATAAATTGGTTAAATGGTAAAAAGTGGCAAATGTTATTTAATGTTGAAAGATGTAAATGCATACACATAGGACATGGAAACATGGATGACGAATATAAAATGGGGGATGCTATACTAGGTAGAACCACAAACGAAAAGGCCCTAGGCGTAACATTTAGTGCTGACATGGAAGAGCAATGTGG
>OY759274.1:16939281-17096781 GCA_963662155.1 Lamellibrachia columna
TTATAGTACCTAAATCGTCGATGTGCATTTATGTTTATGGATGACATTATGGAATTCGTCACATGAAAACTAGAAAACTAGAAGCAGCAGGTGTTGCATGTCTGAGAACATTGTTGTTGCATTTACGGTCAAGTATTACATAGCATAGTCGGTGTACACATTTTATTTAATTATAACTACATCTACACATTGGAAGTAGCTTGGTACTTCAACCAGTGGAATACATAGTGGTCGTTTATGATGCATTATTGATTAATTGCTTGCTTGATTGATTGATTGATTGATTAAATAATTGATTGTTTGATTGAATGATTAATTGTCATAGTCCTAACCTCATGTTGCGTTTGTCCACGTACAAAATGTCGGTCGAGCTGACTTTTAAATAATGTCAGGCGCAATCGAGCACGCTTCTGCACAGATACTCGACTGTTATGGGGTATGGAAAATAATTGCGGGAATTTCTTCATTATTCATTTTACTCAAATGATATCATTCGTGGACCCGTAACGTTAATAGACGAGCAGTGTGCAGCATCACCGAGGAGGGTCATACTGTCATAATGTCTAAAGATTTACGGAAACATAAATCACATTAATTTCACGAATATATATATATATATATATATATATATATATATATATATATATATATATATATATATATATATTCATATTGTTACCATGTTTCATATTGTTACCATATTTATACAAATGATTGTAACGATATCTTCAGCTAAATAAAATAACATTACTGAGTGCGTGCTATGTTTAGCATCATTACACGGGCAAAAAACTCATGCTTTAACCCTAAAATGGGTTGTTTGAATTGTAGCAAACCACTTCATTGCGTGAGACTAGAGACGCCATAACACAGGTCGAAAGGAGCTGTCTCCTCCAACGGCGACTTCATAAAACATTGACCATTTGCGTTCACCAGATGGCAGCACTTTGCGCACTGCGTAATTACGTTGACAAAAGAACGCTGCAAACATACTATGCCTTTTTTCATCATAATGGCAGTAAAAGAACCAGACCGGTCAGAAATATTCAATTTAAATATTAATTGTATTACATATGCGTGCTATATTGCTTATACACTTTGAGGCAATAATTTGATAATAGTTATGGCGCTGATCAATCAAACGGTGAGTGTTTGTTTTCTCGGTGCAAGGAAACATTGAGGGTCCGCATCATGCGGACATCAAATGAAAACAGTTCCTTGGGTATTCGTCCATTGTTTGACATATGACTCCACATCATGTGACATTCTCGCTCTCTATTACCTTCACACAGGGTGAAGTTGCTGTTCCCGGGCGTGCGACGCTTGACACACGCAGAGTAAACTAGCGATGTGTGATCGAGACACATCAACGTTGACATCAAATAATTTTTATTTTGACATGATATCACGATATCTTTGTCTCGACAGCAAATACACTTAAACAACCAACTTGCAACTGCTGCAAACATATTCATCAATGACATCCAACAATGAACAAGTACACGGCACTATACAAGGCACTATGCAACGTATGCAGTTCCGCTGTTCGTGACAGTGGTCCAACGAAGACGGTCCGTGTTCCGCTGTTCGTGACAGTGGTCCAACAAAGATGGTCCGTGTTCGGTCACGGTCAAATATAACGCCCGAAACGCCGTCACTCCGTAAACCTGTACTGCGGAGTGACCACCAAGTAGTATGACCGTGTACTCTCAGGTCGAGGACAAACTTCTTGGAGCTAAGAACTTTGACTGAGGGCCAGCCGCAGAGGTCAAAGACGGAGAAGGAACGGTTGCAGCTGTAGGACGAATCATTTTCTGATACAAGCCATCGTCCCCTACGACTGTCTGTCCCCGTCCGAGATGTAGTAGTAGTACTCGTCCCCCGCAGCGCCACCTGTGAACAACGTCTCGAACTTGGTGACGACGTCTGCAAACGACGGCCGAGAGGTGGCGCTGCTGCTTCAGCACGGCTTCATGACCTGGTCGGACCTGTCAGTAAAACCACGCGCACGCAATGTGTTCAAGCCAGTTGTTGGAAAGTCACATAAACGAAAAACAGGTTCAGGGATAGCATTTTAACTTGAATGTTCGTGCACAACTGTAACGAGTGCATACGAACGTACAACAGTTGGCAGCTTAGCAATCATGCATGCATATCTACCCAACCTTCATCATCGTCGAAATTTATATATCTACAGTATGTGTACATTCCATGCATTTACCTGCATCTACCAAGATAATTAGTTTGACTTTGCCAGCAGTGAATAGACAGTTTCAGCTATACATGAGCTGTTCTACTGTACTGCTTGGCTTGAATCCATCACTTAGGTTTGAATAAAGCTTCACAGTCGCCGCCACGACGCAGCAACTACCACAGCAACGCCAACTTGTACCACAACTACGGCGGTGACAACAGCAAAACAATGTTGCCCGTCACATCGCCAAATTACCATTCATCCGTGACCATGACCGCTTCTGCCACAACTACAACCAAAGTAACAGCCAAAACAACAACTACAACACTAACACAGGCTCTGTCGTCATATTCACAATATCCTATCAATATTGAGAGTCCACCTCCCACCTATATTTGAGGCCAACCTCCCACCTCCCACCATTTGTTAGGATCAACCTCCCACCCCCGCCATTTGTTAGGACCAACCTCCCACATTCTGCCACCCCACATGGTAGTGCTTAATGGGCAAGTTCACTGCTTCAAACTTATAACTTATAGCTTATAAGTTCAACTTATAGGATATACGTTAAGTATTAACATACGTTAGTAGCGAAACACTTATAGCTGAAACTATCTTGTGTCTAGGAGTTTCTTAACGTTAAGATGCATGGTGGAAACATAAATCCGGGAACACGTTACACTGTAATTATCGACAGAACGGGGATATTAAATGATACAACCATATTATGTTTAATAGTGGACTCATAACGGACGTAGTGGTCAGGTCGTGGCAGTGGACATGCACACAGACAGTGCGTGTTCACTACACGGGGCTGCCACTGTAAACATGTAATGAGGAAACAGAGAAAATGTTTCACTTACATCGTATCTTGGCAGTGAGTCGGGAGAGACATGCGGTGCCCGCTGTCGAGGACAGCCTTCAGTTGACTGCTACTTCTGTCGCAGTAGGAAACTTCACCTGCGACAACGGAAGAACAAACAGTGGCGAGGTGTTCTCGTAGATGAAGACGATCTTGTTCGTGTTTTTGATGTTATAAGTAATATTGTTTTTGTTGTTATTGTTGTTGTCATTGCCGCTGCTGCAACAGGAGTTGCTGTTGTTACTGCTGCTGCTGCTGTTACTGCTGCTGCTGTTACTGCTGCTGCTGCTGTTGTTACTGCTGCTGTTACTGCTGCTGCTGTTACTGCTGATGCTGTTGCTGCTGCCGCCGCTGTTGCTGCTGCTGCTGTTGTTACTGCTGCTGCTGTTACTGCTGCTACTGCTGCTGATGTTACTGTTGCTGCTGCTGTTACTGTTGCTGCTGTTGTTGTTACTGCTGCTGCTGCTTCTGCTGTTGTTACTGCTACAGCTGCTGCTGATGCAGCTGCTGATGCAGCTGCTGTTGCTGATGCTGTTGTTGCCATTGTCGGTGATCATAATAGCAATTACCGTGATCAATGGAGACTACTAATGGTTGTGGATATGATGACACAGGCTGTGTTAGTGTTGTAGTTGTTGTTCTGGCTGTTACTTGTAGTTGTGGCAGAAGCGGTCGTGGTCATGGATGAGTGGTAATTTGGCGATGTGATGGGCAAAATTTGTTTGCTGTTGTCACCGCCGCAGTTGTGGTTTCGCGGCGACTGCGAAACTTTATTCAAGTCAAGCAGTACAGTGTATAGAACGTGAGAACGAAATGACGTAAAAAACGGGAAAAGATAACGCAGTAACTAAATATCGTGTTTTCGTGCTATGCTACACCACGAGTGGCAGCACCCCGGACGGGAGAAGGATGACGCCTAACCTTTGTTGAAGATCTACCACAGTGTGACGCCGTACGACCAGACGTCTGTCTTCTCGTCGTACTTGCGCCTCTCCCCGGGGGCCACGCTCAGCTGCTCCAGCGCCATCCACTTCACCGGGATCTTCTCCTGCAGCGAGACAACAATTCAACTACTTCAAACACGACAACCTCCCTATACGTCAGGCCTATTAACACTGCAAATCTTTGTAATGGTACAAACGAATGCGGCCAACTACAGTGATAGTTGAAAGCACCGTTAACGATAACGCAAATATCACTACTGGCCATGCCGCGTCACAACCTTGAGTGGAACGACCGATGTTCGGTCTCACGCTCGGGGCAGAATACTTAGTATTTTATTGTCAAATGTAAGCACTCCTGAACAGGGACTTACTCTGGATATGAGTTTACAAATAAAGTTTATTATTATTTTTTATTATTTTCTTAATGTAACTGGTCTTATTTAATACGTGCGAATGTATTGTACCAGAAGCAGATGTTAGGTAGACTATTTAGATTCACAAGGGAACACCTGTTTTACTATATATGTGCTCTTCCTCCTTGTTTCCTGAGGGTCCGGTGCAGTCGAAGTATTGTCGAGCCAAACTTTTTGTTCTTTCTTTCCATAGTTTTCTATCAGCACCCCCCTCTCCCCATATTTCGTCCTCCTCCGATCGTCTCATATCCCTCCTCACGCAGTCCTCCTATCTCAGCTGTGGCCTTCCCCTTTTCCAGCGTCCTTTATGTTTTTCCACCTCTGCTCTCTTTACTAGTTTGCCTGCATACATCCTTACCAAGTGGCCTGCCCATCTCATCCTGCTTCTCACCAATCTTTCTGTTAGGCTACATTGCATCCCAACCTCTTTCCTACAACCCGCATCACTTCTGTCTTCTCCAGGCTCAATCTCATTCCGTGCTTCTTGAACACCCCCTTCCATTCCTCCAACACTTCCTGTAGTTCTTGTTTGCTCTCTGCTATTATGGCCAGATTGTCTGCATATATCATCTTCCTGAGAACATCCTTCGTGCTGATCTTCATGCTGATTAGTTCCATCACCATGATAAACAGCAAAGGGTTAAGGGCACTTCCTTGCCTCAAACCGATGTTTGAGGCAAGGAACTTCCGGCTACTTGGACTTGGTGCAGCGACTTGAATTTGGTGTAGATCATTTACAGAAAAACGCGGTATAACAAATAGAATAAGTATTACTATTGCATATATATTATACACAAACGTATTGTAGACATATATTAGGAAACAGGTTTTGTTAATTATTAGTCAGAGGGAGTATTTTAGAGTAAGTTAGTTTCGGATTCTGTCAGGGAATTCAGCGAGCGATAATAGGGTTGTTTACCATTCGAAATTTGAGATAGCATAGTGAATAGTCAGTAACATTGGAATATTGGTTAGAATAAGTATTAGTATTATACATATATTGTTCACCAACTTCTTGTAGACATATATTAAGAAACCCTTTTTGTTAACAGAGGTAGTATTTTTTTCTCGGATTCAAACTCTACGAGTGATAAAAGGGAGTTTGTTTACAGGTCGTGAATTCAACCCGTGCATCGAGCTATCGTTTACATTGGCTAATATATATATAAGATAAAGTGATTTATTTACTTAAATTACATACATAAGGTAATATCTGACATAGTGGTAGTAAACGTTTTCGGTAAAAAAAGGAATTAACAGCAGGATTTTAGCGTAAATTAGTACACACTGACTTCGTTGTTTTGTTACACAGTGTTCTCCGTATTCGCTAGGTGGCAGGTGTTTTTTTCTCATGCGAGGTTAATAGAAGACACAGTTAGCAAGTATATGGGCCTAAAGTGTTCTTTTGATCACAAAAACAGCCTTATTCAAGGCTAACGTAGCAAACTAATTAAAACTAAATTGTATGATGGCGCCGTGCAAACGGCAGTTAAAGGCCACAAGGCACTTCATTTGTGGCAGTTGCAGTAACTGGGTGGACTTCGTCAAGTCTGGGTGCGAGAAGTCCTGGGCTGAGGTCCAGGCAGATAGTTTTAGTTTTGAGTGTAGGGGATGTACGAAGATGAAGGAACTAGAGGTGGAGTTGGAAGAGCTGAGGCTGCTCGTTGTGGCAATGGTGGGAAGGGAACAGGAGGGTTGTGCCAGTAGTTCCGGTGGGGGGGAACAGTAGATGATAAAGTGGGGAAAGACACAAGAGATGTTAGGGAGAGCTCACCGCAGCCTGGGAGGAAGCTGAGAGGAGGGAAGGTGACAGGTCGTAGGGAGACAGGACGTAAGGAGACGGGAAGGAAAGGAACGGGAGGGAAGACAACCGGAGTGAAGGAGAGGGGAGTAGGGGAGACAGGAGGGAAGGAGAAGGGAGTGGGGAGACGGGAGGGAAAACAACCGGAGTGAAGGAGAGGGGAGTGGGGGAGACAGGAGCGAAGGGGTCAGGACAGAATGTGATGGAGGGGATCGAACGGAAGAGTTATTCTGCAGCAGTGATAGAGGGGGTGAGGAAGAGAGCGAGGGTGTTTGTGGGGGATTCGATAGTTAGGAAGACCGACAGAGTCTTAAACAAGGGAGATGATGTGGTGGTCTGCTTGCCTGGAGCCAAAATAGAGGCGATAACTGAGAGGGTAAAAAACATCGTAGGCTCGGGTAAGGGTGGATCTGTTTTAGTACACGTAGGGACAAATAACGTAGAGAGGGAGGGTACAACTGCCATAGTTAGGAAATATAGGCAGTTGGTCAGAACACTAAAACAGACGCGGGTTGAGCAGGTAATACTGTCAGGGATTTTACCTGTAATGGGCAGGAGGGGTCACAAATATCGAAATTGTCGGGGGATGGCAATTAACATGTTAGTCCAGAAGCTATGTAGGGAAGAGGAAGTTGGATTTGTGGATTTATGGGGAAGTTTTATTGGGAGGGCTGATATGTACATGAACGATGGGCTACATTTAAGTGGAAAGGGGGCGGCAGTATTCGCGGACAAACTTTCAGCAGCAGTAGATAGTGACTTGGGTACAATGACAAATATTTTTGGAAGTAAACATTCTTTAAACTAGAAGTGCAGGGGGGTTACCTAGAGGTGTCTCAAGCAGAACAAGAGGCCACTAGCACAGATAAACCAATATCAAATCATCCGAAAAACATCTCTGAAAAAGGTTATAGATGCGTATGTTTAAATGCAAGGAGCATAGTAAATAAGAAAAACGAATTAAACATTATGGTAGAAGATATTGACCCTCACATAATTGGTATAACTGAATCATGGGCCAACATAGATATAACAGATGCTGAATTAGGAATGACAGGATATGTAATGTTTAGGAAAGATCGAATAGGAAGAAGGGGCGGGGGAGTTATTTTATATGTTAAAGAATCTATTCAGGCTTATGAAATAAAACTGGAAAGGGAAGCAGATTGCGATGAAGCTGTTTGGTGCAAAATTGTTTCAGGAAATTCAAAATTAACTATTGGATTAGTTTACCGAAGTCCAAACATAAACGGAGAGGACAACACAAAAATAAAAACGCTATAAAAGAAGTTAGTAAAGGGGAATGTATCATAATGGGAGATTTTAACCATAGACACATACAATGGAATTCTCTAGAGAGCACAGGGATTGAGGACCAACAATTTCTATTTTTAATCCAGGATAGCTTTCTTACTCAGCACGTACTAGAACCAACCAGGGGAGAAAATGTATTAGATATAGTTTTGTCATCACAAAAAGAATTAGTGGACAATGTAAAAATATTTGAACCATTGGGTAATAGTGACCATAATCAAATACATTTTGACATCAATGTAAAATCAGAAAGTAAAAATAAGAAAACGTACAAGCGAAACTTCCACAAAGGTAACTACAAAGATATGAGAAAATACTTAGCAAAGCTAGATTGGAATAACATGCTGATGAATAAGACCGCAATTGAATGTTGGAATATTCTAAAATTTGAAATTGAGAGTATCATCGATAAATTTGTTCCCTTCCAAAAACAAGGAAAACGGTGTAGAAAGAAACACTTGTCAAAATAGGCTATTAGAAAAATAATGCTAAAACAAACTATGTGGAGGGTTTATAGGCGTACCAGAAAGGAAGAAGACTATGCAAAATACAAAGAGGCACTTAATGCAGCTACAACTGAAATCAGACAATCTAAAAGAAGCTATGAGCAAAAACTAGCATGTAACATAAAACATGACAGCAAGAGTTTTTATGTATATGTCAGGAGTAAACAAAACGTATAAGACAAGGTTGGACCTCTAGAAGACAGTGCTGGAAATATAATATCACAGGGGTTTTTAATGGCGGAAGACCTAAATGGTTACTTCAGTTCAGTGTTTACCAAAGAAGATATTAGTTCATTACCAGTTGCTGATGCTAAATTTCAGGGGGCTAAATCTGACTATTTAGGTCCGTTAGTTGTAACCCCAGAATTGGTAGCTAAGAAAATAAAGGCAATGAAGAATAACAAATCACCGGTAGTGGATGGGATTCCTCCAAAATTACTAATGGAAACAGTAGAACAAATCAGTATACCACTTGCAAGAGTATTCAACTTGTAATTAAAAGAGGGAGTTGTTCCGTTTGAATGGAAAGAAGCAAACATCATACCATTATTTAAAAAGGGTTCGAGAAATAAGTCAGAGAATTACAGACCAGTGAGTTTAACGTCAGTGATTTGTAAATTATTAGAAAGATTAATTAAAGACCATATGGTGGACTTCCTCGTTAAGCATAAATTATTAAATTCATCTCAACATGGATTCCTTAAAGCGAAGTCATGCTTAACAAATATGTTATGTTTTTTGGAAGAAATCACTAAGTGGATAGACGTGGGATCGCCAGTAGATATTATCTACTTAGATTTTCAGAAAGCTTTTGACAAAGTGCCACATCAAAGATTACTACTTAAATTAAAAGCCCATGGTATCGGGGATAGCATAACTGACTGGATAGAACAATGGCTGACTGACAGAAGACACCGATTTGTAGTAGATGGAGAAGTTTCAAATTGGAAATCGGTTTTGAGTGGGGTACCAAGGATCAGTATTAGGACCTATATTATTCTTAATTTATATCAATGACTTGGACGACAGTATAACAAGTAACGTACTGAAATTTGCGGATGACACAAAACTGTTTAGAAAGGTTAATACTGATGGTGATAAACAACATTTACAAAACGATCTAGACAGATTAGTGAAATGGACTGAGAAATGGCAGATGTTGTTTAATTTTGGGAAAGGTAAATGCCTACATACAGGACATGGGAACTCGAATGTAAACTATAAAATGGGAGATACTGTTCTGGGTACTACTGTAAAAGAAAAGGACTTAGGAGTTACAATAAGCGCTGATATGAAAGTTTCAGAGCAGTGTGGTATTGCAGCTTCAAAGGGTAATCAAATTCTTGGATTGATTAGAAGAAATATAACATACAAGGGAAAAATTTTAATTATACCTCTTTATAAAGCAATAGTTAGACCTCATTTAGAATACTGTATACAAGCATGGAGACCATATCGTAAGAAGGATATAGATACGCTTGAACGCATACAAAGGAGAGCAACTAAAATGATTCCAGAACTGAGAGACCTTAGTTATGAAGAACGCCTGAAAGAATGTGGTTTAACAACTCTAGAGACAAGGAGGTTAAGAGGAGATCAGATTGAAGTTTTTAAGATATTGAATGGGTATGAAAATATTGATAGACATTTTTCTCACTCAAGAAGAATAGCAGAACTAGAGGTCATGAGGTAAAATTAGTAAAGGATCGTAAAGGATTGGACATCAGGAAGCACTCGTTCTCACAGAGGACAATAAATGAATGGAACAAATAATTGTCTACAGATTGTGTAACTGCTAGCAGCGTGAATATGTTTAAAAACAAGGTTGACACATACCTCAGGAGGGCGGGTTATAAGTAGATGAACATTGTTGGACTCTCGATAAGCCACTGGCTTCCTTGTCCACTTGCCATCTGGGCCTTTGGCTTGGATGGCAAATCTTGTTAAATCTTGTTAAATCTTGTTAACTGGAAACTCTTCCGACAACCCAGATCCAAACACCACTTTTCCTTTCGTTTTCTTATAAATTACTTCCACCATCCTGGCTTCTGCTTCTGGCACACCCATCCATCTTACTATTGCTGTCACCATCTCTCTTGAGACTTTGTTATATTCCTTCTCCAGGTCCAAAAATACTATTGCCATTCTCCCTTGCATCTCCAACCTCTTCTCTATCATGTGTAATACAAACATCCCATCAGTCGTCCCTCCCCCCTTTCTGAATCCCTGTTGTTCTTCACCTAATTCTTGCTCTACTCCCTTTCGAATCCTCCAATCCAGCATCCTCTCTAGCAGTTTCATGATGTGACTTAGAAGTGTGATGCCTCTGTATTTCCATTGGTCTTGCACATCTCCCTTCCCTTCCTCTTCCATATTGGGACAATTATTCTTGTTCGCCACTCCTCTGGTACTTTGCCTTTCCTCGTGCATGTATTCAGCAGCCTCGTTGTCCATCTGATTCCACTCTCCCCGCTGCCATTACCATCTCCACACGTACCCCATCGATACCAGGTGCTCTCCCCTTCTTCATCCGTTTCATCCCGGTTTGCGTCTCTTTATCAGTAATATCAGTTACCTCCACTTTCCCCTCTACATACGATGGTAATTCCAGGTCGTTGTTATTTCCTTCCTGGTTCAGTACCTCCTTGAAGTAGCTTTCCCAGACCTTTAGCACTGCCTCTTGTTCTGTCACTAACATCCCATTTCTATCCTTGATCACCATTACACCCTTCACGTCCTTACTATTCTCATCCCTGTCTATGGCCATTTTGTATATTATCTTCTTTCCGCCATCCTCCATCTAGCTTGCTGTATACGAGACTGCTTCCACGTCTCTCCTCGCCTTATCAACAGTTCTCTTTGCCGCTTTCTTCTTCTTCTTTCTCCCGTATGTGTGCATCATCCTTGCTTCCGGTTGGTTTCCTCTCTCCTTGGTCTTTTCGATTTATTTCCAAGCTTCCTTCTTTTCGCATACTGCCTCTGCAACTTCGCTAGTCCAGCATCCTTGGTTACTACTCCTTGACATTCCGCCCTTTCCTGATGTTCTCCCACATAGCTCCTCTGCAGCTCCCACAAATGTCTCTTTGTACTTTTTTCATTCTTCCTCCAAACCACCAACTTCTTCGCTGTGCTCTTCATACTTAACCGTCACCCGCTCCTTACAGTCAACAGCGACGTCGTCTTTGCACCTCCACCACTTAATAGTCCTGCGGCCCACAGTCTTAGCTTGTTTCTTCTTCTGCATACGCACAACGAACACCACTGGCTTGTGCTATGTCGTGAACGGCTCTCCAGCCACAACTTTACCATCCTTAATCTTCCATTCCTGCTTCCGGACTATCAACTGATCTAATTCAATCTTTTGCTTTCCACTCCTGTATGTGATCTTGTGATTTTGTCGCTTCTGAAGAAAGAGCTAGCCACTGCTAACCCATCTCGCAGCTCCACCAGAGCTCGCCCCTCTCTAGTCATCGCTCCCTATCCATATCTGCCAACAATCTTCTCTTCACCTGGTTCCACTACTCCAACATGCGCATTGAAGTCTCCCGCAATGCATAACATCACCTCCAGCTCCACAAATCCCATCATCCTCCCCAAAGCATCCCTGAACTCTTTCTCTGTCTCAATCCGTCCTGTCTGTGGCCAGTAGAGTATATATAATATTATATATATATATATATATATATATATATATATATATATATATATATATATATATATATATATATATATATATATATATATAGTCGGTGGACGATCTACAAAGAAGTGCGTAGAACCTTATATACAAGTGACTGAATAGCATACGATGATATAAACATATTCAAACTTGCATCTTGGGAAATCTTGAGGAGATTGGATATTTGTCTAAAGCGTGAGATACTAAGCAGATAAGTAGTGTTAAAATGAAGGTCACTGAAATTTTGAGAGCGAGCGATATTACGTTTGTTGTCGTCAGATGTTACATAGAAAATAAGTTGCAAGTGAATAGTTGCAAATTTAATTAAGACTTAAGTAATATAGCATAAAGTGTGAATTACAACACAAAAGCAGTCTTTGTGAAGACTACCTAATGTGAATTTTAAACATAACTGATTATAAACAAATATAAATTGAATTTCTAAAATGGCGCCGTGCAAACGGCAAGTAAAGCGATACGTAATTTGACATGCTCTGGCTGCAACAGCTGGATAGATTTTGCAAAGCCTGGGTGTGTAAATTCGTGGGCAGAGGTCAAGGCAGATTATTTCCATTTTGTGTGTAGGGGTGTAAGACAGTGAAACGTCTGCAGGAGCAGGTAAATGTGTTAAGACATATGATGTTGATGATGGCAGGGCAGGGTGAGAAAGAAGAGAGCAGAGGTGGTGAGAACGAGGAGAGCAGAGGTAGTGAAAACGAAGAGAACAGAGGTGGTGAGAACAAGGAGAGCAGTGGCAATGTGAGGGAGAAAGCTGGTAAAAAGAAGAAAGAAGGAAAATGGAAGAGTGTGCAACAAAAGGAAGATAACCGGATGAATGGAGACGGATTTCAGGTGGAAAGATGGTCGAGGACAACAAGAGCAGAGAAAATGTGAAGACTGTGGATCAGAAGAAGAAAAATAACAGGATCCAGAGTATGCAACAAAAGAAAGGTAAACAGGTGAATGGAGAGGGTTTGCCAGGTGGTAAGAGGTTAATGATAGAAGAGAAAGGGGCATAGTGTGCGACAGGAAAGGAGCTTTGCTGACGTAGATCACAGGGGAGACGAGGAAAGACCTGATATTCATTGGCGATTAAATCAATAGCAAAGTGGATAAAATTGTAAACAGAGGAGATGACATAATGTATGCCTACCAGGGGAAAATAGAGGATGTAGCAGAGAAGGCAGGACAAATCATGTGTGGTGGTACGGGAGGTGCTGTTCCCGTGCATGTTCGAACGAACTATACCGAGAAGGAGGGTACGTCGGCCATCGTTGTTAAGTACAGGAGTACATTTAAAGAGGTACGAATTGGACATATCGTATTTTCGATATTACCAGTAACGAGAGGCAGGGGTGTGGAGTATAGGACCTGTAGGAGGATGGCGATCAACACACAAGTACATAATGTATGTATGGAGGAGGGAGTAGGTTTCGTAGGTTAAGCTTTGTGACAAGAGATGACTTTTTATGAGAGATGGACTTCATCTGACTGGGAAGGGTGCTGCAGTTCTTGGGTGTGAGTTTATCAGCGTTGTCGACGAGGGCACAGGTACCATATATTATTTAAAATAGTTGCGCTGGGGAACTGACAGAGAAAACTCAAAGGATTACTACTATAAATACACATCCAAAGAAATGTTCACCAATAATTTCAGACAATGAACATAAATGTGTATGTTTAAATGCCAGGAGCAGAGTAAATAAAATTATTAAAGAATCTAACCAAGCATATGAAATAACACCGAAAAGTGAAGCAGATTGTGAGGAAGCAATTTGGTGTAACATAGTTACCAAGAACTCAACATTAACAATAGGTGTAGTTTATCGTAGTCCTAGCATAGGACAAGAGGAAGATGTAAAACATGCAAAAGGCGATAAGGGAGGTGAGCAAGTGGGAATGTGTTATAATGGGTGATTTGGCCATGGCCATATACAATATAAATCATTAGAGAGAGTTATGGGTGACGACCATTAGTTTCTACTTCTAACACAATATTGTTTCCTTACTCAACATGTCTTGGAACCAACCAGAGGAGGGAATGTGTTAGATTTAATGTTATCTTCTCAAAATTAGTTAGTTGACAATGTTAAAGTACACGAACCTTTGGGTTCATGTGACCATAACCAGATCCATTTTAATATAAAAGTAAAAACAGTGACTATATATAAAAAAACAATTGAGGAGGAACTTCAACAAAGGCAAATATAAAGAGATGAGAACATATTTAGCAAATAAAGATTGGAATAACTTGCTTAAGTACAAGACGGCAACATAATGCTGGACTTATTTTATATATGAGATTGAGGGCATTACTGATAAATTTGTTCCATTAAGAAAACAAGGGAAAAGGTCGAAGAAAAAACACCTATCTAAAGAGGCTATTATAAAAATTGCTCACATATAGATGCTGTGTGGGGTATACAAACACACTGGAAATGTAGAAGACTACACAAACTACATAAAGGCATTTAACATAACTACAACTGAAATTAGAAAATCCAAAAGAACCTTTGAAACAAATTGGCTGGTAATTTTTAAAAAATAATAAGGAGTAAACAGTAAGTTCGAGATAAGGTCAGACCACTGGAAAACAACAGTGGAAACATAGTTTCAGACGAGCTTCAAACGGCAGAGGTCCAGGATGAGTATTTCATCTCAGTTTTTACCACAGAAGATATCAGCTCATTTCCAGTTCCAGTTAAATTTGAGGGCGATAAATGAGAACATTTAGGGCAGTTATTTGTAACTCCTGAAATGATAGCAAAGAAAATTAAGAACATGAAAGATAATAAATTACTTGGAGTTGACGGGATACCACCAAAACTGCTTAAGGAAATTGTTGAGCAAATTAGTACACCACTTCAAAAAGTGTTTTACTTGTCACTAGAAGAAGGAATAGTTTCTTCAGAATGGAAAGAAGCAAACATTACGTCGCTATTTAAGAAGAGACCGAGGAACAAGCCAGATAATTACAGACCAGTGAGCTTAACATCAGATATATATAAATCACTAAAAACATGGTGGAATTCCTTGTAAAATATAAATTAATAAATACATCTCAACATGGGTTCCTAAAAGCAAGGTCATGTCTAACCAATATCTTACTTTTTTGGAAGACATTACAAAGTGGGTAGATGACGGGTCACAAGTGGATGTTGTCTACTTAGATTTTCTGAAAGCTTTCGATAAAGTGCCACATCAAAGACTGCTACTTAAACTAAAATCCCGTGGAATAGGTAATGATGTAATCAACTTGATAGAAAAGTGGCTTACACACAGAAGACAGAGAGTAATAGTAGATGGTGAGATTTCAAATTGGAAATCTGTTTTGAGTGGGGTACCACAGGTATCAGTATTAGGCCATATACTGTTTTTAATATATTTAAATGATTTGGAAAATGACACATCTAGCGCAGTACCGAAATTTGCAGATTACACAAAAGTATTAAGAAAGGTTACTAATGATACAGATAAACAAAGTTTACAGGATGGTCTAGATAAATTAGTTAAATGGTCAGACAAATGGCAAATGTTATTAAATTTTGGGAAGTGTAAACGCATACACATAGGACATGGAAACATGGACGACGAATATAAAATGGGGGATGCTCTATTAAGTAGAACTACACATGCTGCTTCGAAAGGAAATACAATTCTAGGTCTAATTAGGAGATCTATCACGTATAAGGAGAAACAGCTAATTGTACCCATGTACAAAGCAATAGTTATACCACATTTGGGATATTGTATTCAAGCATGGAGGCCGTATTGTAAGAAAGAATACAACGAAGAGCAACTAAAATGATTCCAGAATTGAGAGATCTTAGTTATGAAAGCCGCTTATTACAATATATGACAACAGAAGTGTTTAAAATAGTGAATGATGAGGATGTTGTTAGGAATATGTTCTTCAAACTTAAAGAAGGCAGTAGAACCAGAGGACACAAAGCAGCTTTAGTTAAGGAACAGTGTAGATTGGACATGAAAAAGTACTCTTTCTCACAGATGATGATAAATGAATGGAACAAACTGATGTGTTAATGCTAGTAGTGTGAATATGTTTAAAAATAGAATTGACATATATTTGATAAGGGCGGGCTCTACATAGGTGATAAAATTGTTGGACTCTCGATAAGCCAATGGCATCCTTGTCCACTTGCCATCTGGAACTTGTTTTTTGGGATGGCAATCTTGTTAAATCTTGTTAAACTATGTGGACCTTTGTAGGCTACGTGTCATTATATAATGATTGCATTATAAAAAACATTCGTATGTAACGTGACATAGAATCATATGACAATTATATTTAATATAGATGCAAAGACGATGATGATAACAATAATAACAACGATATTACTATATAGTATAAGTTACACATCAACTGAATTGTTTTAACTGTTTTACGACTTTCGCTACACAACGATGTTTCACTTCGTGAGAATGCAGTTGTTTCATCCCTCGGGCGATGTGCAGACCGATCGTTATCATCTTGTCCTTCAAATCTTCCGTCACTTTAGTCTGTGCCACGAGCCACTCTCGCAGACGGCCCAAGTCGCACAACTCAAAGAGCAAGGCGGGACGTTTAGCGACAAGCAGGAGAGAATGACAAGTTCAGAACAATCTACTTCGCAAGTACGGTGGGTTACTTTGCACTAATTATTAGAGGTATAGGTTGAAATTATTATTATTATCGACCACACAAGAGCTGGGCGCTGGACCAACACTGTCACAATAAGAAAAAAAATGCTAAATTGTTGTGGCAATAATACGTTCAATATGAATGATGTCATTAACGTGAAAGAGTACAATTGTGGATGTGTGATCCACATATCGAGTTTGACAAAAGTATTCAGAAAGGTTACTAATGATACAGATAAACAAAGTTTACAGGATGATCCAGATAAATTAGTTAAATGGTCAGAAAAATAGCAAATGTTATTAAATTTTGGGAAGTGTAAACGCATACACATAGGACATGGAAAAATGGGGGATGCTCTATTAAGTAGAACTACACATGGAAAGAATATATGGAGGAACAAACACTGGGTAATCTCACTTCGTGCTGCTAGATATGACATTTAACTTTTCCTAATTAAATTTGGCATGCAAATCGTATATAACCATTGCCCTTAATGGTTTCGCTTTTCCGTATGTTTATTGTAGATGTGTATGTTGTAATGTATTTAAAATAAAACAATAGTTATAAATATACAATATTGTAGCAAGTGATCGACACATCAACGCCCACCGAAAGTTGAAGGTCATATTGTTGTAATGCTTATAAAATATCCATGTTGTTCCAGGTGTCCAGTAGGTTTAACAGAATATGTTTACTCATGTGAAAATATCCTGGATCGAGACTATTATTAGAGAATGACGATTGGCAGATATAACAAAATCACGGGAATTGGAGACGCTTTCTTGAATGTGGTTGACATGCAATAACCCTCCTGTTGATGGTATGGGAGTCTCCCAGAGAATGAATATGTCTCTCCTCGTGTTGATGGTATGGGGTCTCCCAGAGTACCGTATGCCTCTCCTCCTGTTGACGGTATGGAGGTCTCCCAGAGTAATGTATGCCTCCCCTCCTGTTGATGGTATGGGGGTCTCCCAGAAAAATTATGGGGCAGAATAAGGTATGCCTCTCCTCCTGTTGATGGTATGGGGTCTCCCAGAGAAATAATGGGGTATAGTAAGGTATGCCTCTCCTTGTGTTGATGGTATGGGGACTCCCAGAGAAAGGATGGGGCAGAGTAAGGTATGCCTCTCCCCCTGTTGATGGTATGTGGTCTCCCTGAGAAATGCAGTGTAACTGAGAAATGCATTCTGAATGTATGCGATCTGCCTTCTACGTATTCATTCGAGTTACAACTGGAGTGAATCCATACATAATAATGTATAAGACCATTTCACGCAAAATGCAACTCAACAGACCGGAAGCTAACTTTGGAATACGACCGTGTGGTGGTGGTTTCGCAATAATTGTTCATTCGACCATTACACATGTTGTAATGTATTCACAAGACGTGTGTGGCGAAATTTACGCGGAGGCTATGAGATAATTCTACAATGTATGAAATCACCTTTTAGTTGGCGCGTTTTGTCGGGTCTGTCAGTAAATGGAAAAAAAGACTACAGGGGTTGTCAACATGAATCAACACTGCTAAAATTCAGCAACACAGAAAGCTCAATTACGCGAAGAGTTTACACTTATTTAGTGGATTGACTGTCAAAGATGCTTCCTCATTTCGTTTAGTTTTGAACCCATCGCAAATACACGTTCGTTGATGTTCCGATCTATTGTGTGTGAATAGTTTTAAAACTATTACTTACAAATATATCTAGACACGTTGAGAAGAGGAGGATTGAGAACAATCATTGTCAAAGTCAACACTGAAGATAATTTGTTATATTCTTTTTATTGTCATCAGGAAGAATGAATACGCTCTCATATCCAATCTACACTTTTACGTTACTAATGCTACTTTGAGCCATCTAGTTCTATTACTCACTTTACGTTTGTGTAATCTATTTCTATCAGTATCTTCATAACCATTCAATATTAAATATTCAATATATAAAAACCCCAAATTTGTATTTGGCCTACGCTTTATCTCCTTGTATCTAGTGTTGTCAAACCACACTTCATCAGTAATAGGCTGTATTAAAGTATCTTAATTAAATCTACCCGAAATAACCCGTGGCGCATCTAGTGCATAAAATAACACTAAAAAAGTATGTAACATCGCGTGAGATTGTCGACGGTGCGTGTGTGCGTGCGTGTGTGTGCGTGTGTGCGTGTGTGCGTGTGTGCGTGTGTGCGTGTGTGCGTGTGTGCGTGTGTGCGTGTGTGCGTGTGTGCGTGTGTGCGTGTGTGCGTGTGTGCGTGTGTGCGTGTGTGCGTGTGTGCGTGTGAGCGTGTGTGTGTGTGTGTGCGTGTGTGCGTGTGTGCGTGTATGCGTGAGTGTGTATTTATTACATTGAACTATAGTTCAACAGCTAAACATTTGACAAGATAATATCGAAGAGCCACAATTATCGAAGAATGAAGAATGTACAAACATAAGAAGATACACACATTTACGCCAAAGAGTAACATTTAATATTATGTGACACGCTTCACGAAAGTTGATTCAGTAATATTACATCTTCTAAACGTGGATCGAAGAAAGCGAAGCGGTGAAACAATCATCACACAGGTCGAACGTTGCTCTTCCAGCGCGTACAACATTTAACCCACTCACACATCTACGCAACAGGAATTTACACTTGGGACACCATGTAACTAGTTCTTTGTTTCGACAAAAACAAAACCTTAAACAGTGCTTACGTGATTCTGCAAACACATTCGTCGATTATATATCCAACAAAGAAAAACGACGCATTATACAATATATAACATTATAACTACATGCACTATACAGCGTGAGTTCCAATGTCCGTGTAAATAGTCCAACTAACATGGTCCAGGTTCGGAGACGTGCTCGAAACGTCTGCACAGACAGTCCTTGCTGTCGGCGTACTAGGTGGCAGGTACTGACCCATATAGAGCGCGGAAAGGCCGTCACTCCGTGAACCTGGTATTTGTCCCGCGCGGCGACTACAAAGAAGCAGGACTGTGGACTCAGGACTTTGGCTGAGGATAAGCAAAAGGCAAAGAGAGAGTGATTGCTGCTGTACGATCAACTATTGCTACTACAGCGCAGAATGGGCCTGACTAAGAAGAAATAGCGTATGCACGTTCAAAACGCACACATCCATTGCGGAAGTCGCACGTGTCGTGATCTTACTCTGGCTTCCTCACAACGTTGTTCTGATACAAGCCGTCGTCCTCCACGTTTGCCTGTCCCTGTCCCTGTTTCGAGATGTCGTAGTAGTACTCGTCCCCTGCAGCGCCACCTGTGAACAACTTTTCGATCTTGTTGACGACGTCTGCGAACGACGGCCGCGAGCTGGCGCTGCTGCTCCAGCACGGCTTCATGACCTGGTCGTACCTGTAAGTAAAACGACGCGCACGGAACGTGATCAGGCCAATTGCTGGAAAGTCAGATAAACGAAATACAAATGTAGGGATAGCATTTTAACTTGACTGTTCGTGCACAGATATAATGCATTAGCGTCAATTTAAATGGGATATATGTGTGAATGCGAACGTGCAACATTTGGCAGTCTTGCAAACGTGCATGCGTGTCTACTTATAACGTGCATAGTGACACATATACGACTTCCACAGATATATATATATATATATATATATAAATAATGTGTTCTTTATGTGCTGTTAATTGGCAGATAAATATTGCAGTTTGCATTATATATATATATATATATATATATATATATATATATATATATATATATAAATAATGTGTTATTTATGTGCTGTTAATTGCCAGATAAATATTGCAGTTTGCATTATATATATATATATATATATATATATATATATATATATATATATATATATATATATATATATATAATGTGTTCTTTATGTGCTGTTAATTGGCAGATAAATATTGCAGTTTGCATTACCTATGCCGCTAAACTACAATATACGCTGCTCCAACATAAGTGTGGGCATGTTTCACTTACATCGTATCTTGGCAGTGCGTCGGGTGAGGCATGCGGTACCCGCTGTCGAGGACAGTCTTCAGTTGTCTGCTGCTTTTGTCGGAGTAGGGAACTTCACCTGCAACAACGGAACAACAAACTGTGGTCGAGGTGTTCTTGTGGACGATGATGATGTTCGTGTTCTTGATGTCATTGGTAATGTTGTTGTAGCTGTTGTTGTTAACGTTGTTGTTATTGCCGCGGTTGCAGTATGAGCTGCTGCTGCTGCTGTAGTTGCTGCTGCTGTTGTTGTCATCGTCGGTGATCATAATAGCAATTAGCATGATCAATGGAGACTACTAATGATTGTGGATATGATGACAGATGCAGTGTTATTGATGTAGTTGTTGTAATGGTTGTTACTATGACTGTAGTTGTGGCAGACGCGGTCGTGATCATGGTTGAATGGCAATTTTGCGATGTGGTGGGAATAGTGTTGTTGTTGTTGTCGTTGTCGCCGTAGTTGTAGTAAATATGTCGTTGTTGTGGTTGTTGCGGTTTCGTGGCGGCGACTGTGCAGCTTATTTAACAAAATTTAACAAGATTACAATCCAAGGCAAATGCCAAGATAGACGAAGACAAGAACAAGAACAATATGTTTATTTGTCCCCAAATTAAATTATACTGTGTGCAGTTTACAAGTATATTACTATATACATATATTGTATGTATACCTCAACTATAATTAACATAAATAATAATTACAAACTAAAAAACTTAATAAAAAAGGGCTTAGTGACTCCTATTAACACAAGTAAATCGATGTCATATGTCAAATTATATTTGGCCTCTGTTTATATATATACACATTCTTTATTTTAATAACGTTTTTTTAAATACGGTGTCTATCTCTTTGTAAGTGTAGCTGTACACAGAGTGCATGTACGCTTGTTTGTAGTACACAGATAGCTAATTGAATGTAGATTCCTAAATACTTGTATGTATGAAACACCTATGCATCTATCCCTGTATATGTATATTATTTGCAAGTTTTGTTGACATATATAACAATTTGATATTGTACATGTGATTTCATATTTTTGTAAGAGAAATTTTTTGAAATAGTACGCAAAACCACGTAAACTGTGAGTGAATTTTTTTTATAACTAATTATTGAGTATCATTTGTAACGTGTGGCAAGGAAGCCATTGACTTATCGAGAGTCCAACATTTTTAATATATATATATATATATATATATATATATATATATATATATATATATATATATATATATATATATATATGTCAACCTTTCTTTTTAATATACAACGGGAGAACGATAACGAAGAATGACGTCTAACCTTTGCTGAAGATCTCCCACAGTGTGACGCCGTACGACCAGACGTCTGTCTTCTCGTCGTACTTGCGCCTCTCCCCGGGGGCCACGCTCAGCTGCTCCAGCGCCATCCACTTCACCGGGATCTTCTCCTGCAGCGAGACAACATCTCAACTACATCAAACACGACTACCTTTCTATACGTCAAACCTATTAACACTCCAAATATGTGTAATGGTTCAAGCGAATACGATGTAATGCAGTAATAGATGAAAACACCGTTAACTGTAATACAAACGTCACATAATGTAACTAGTCTGATTTAACGCTATGCAGAATATTCTCTCTCTCTCTCTCTCTCTCTCTCTCTCTCTCTCTCTCTCTCTCTCTCTCTCTCTCTCTCTCTATACACACCCACCCACCCACCCACCCACCCACCCACACACACACACACACACACACATATATATATATATATATATATATATATATATATATATATATATATATATATATATATATATATATATATATATACTATTACATGTGTTGTGTTACGTCTAAGCGATATTAATGTGAGAAACATAGAAATAGCAGTCATTCGTAAGAAAGTAAAAACAATGCTGTAAAGAACAATTGTGTGCACAATATACTAACGTTGTCGCCTGAAGTCGCCTGTTCGCCTTTCATCGGCCCAAATCCAGCGATTTTGGCTATGATTACGTCAGTTCCGGCGCTCTTCAGTAAGACATTACGGGCGCCAAGACGTCGGTGGACGATCTACAAAAACGTGTGTAAAACCTTACATATAAGTGACTGAATAGCATATAAACAAAATCAACTAGGTAGACCTTTGTAGGCTATGTGTCATTATAATGACTGCATTGGGAAATTAATTCCTATGTAACGTAACATATACTCATATCATAATTATATTTAATATAAATGCAAAGATGATGATGATTGATGATAATAATAGTAACAACAATATTTCTACATAATAACAGTCATACATTAAATGAAATGTTTTCATTGTTTTGCCACTTTGGCTACACAACGGTGTTTCACCTCGTGAGAATGCAGTTGTTTCATCCCTCGGGCGATGTGCAGACCGATCGTTATAATCTTGTCCTCCAAGTCCTCCGTCACTTTAGTCTGTGCCACGAGCCACTCTCGCAGACGGCCCAAGTCGCACAACTCAAACAGCAAGATGGGACCTGTAGCGGCAAACAGGAATAATGTATGGACGGGGAGGTGGTTATCTACAACATCTCCACAAGTTCAGAACAATCTACTTTGCAAGTGTGATGGATTTCTTTGCACTAAATATAAGATATATAAATTGATGCAATTATCGACCTCACAAAAGTTGAGCGCTCGAACAAGGCTATCCCAATAAGAAACAACTTGCTAAATTGTTACGACAATAATACGTTCAATATAAATTATGTCATAGACGTGAAAGAGTCAAATCATGGTGGTGTAATATATATATATATATATATATATATATATATATATATATATATATATATATATATATATATATATATATATCGACGTTGACAACATATTTAATTTAGTTGAGAGTAATGCGTGTAGAGAGAGGGAGAGAGAGAGAGAGAGAAGAGAGAGAGAGAGAGAGAGAGAGAGAGAGAGAGAGAGAGAGAGGGTTTGACGTACCATATTCCATATTGACACAGGTGCCCTTACCTTGGGTAACAGCGCCGACGAACTGGAGGATGTTCTCGTGTTTTGGACAAGCAGTCGCAAAGAAATTCATCTTTGCAGTCATCAGAATCTCGTCGTTGGCGTTGCCGCGTTCTGCCAACGTTCAACAGGATATTAGTTTCAACAACATCGAAAATAATAACAGATGCCGAGTAGACGGAAACGTGTATGTCAGTGAATGTGTAAGTCGATAATTGAATGAATGACTGAATGATTACGTGGATGAGTGGAATAGCGGATTAGTGAATAAGTGAAAGATTAAATGAGTACATGGGTGAATGAATGAACGAGTGAATGCGTTCACGAGTGAATGACCGAATGTGTGAATGAGCGAATGAGTGAATGAGTGAGTGAGTGAGTGAGTGAGTGAGTGAGTGAGTGAGAAAGTGAGAGAATCAATCAATTGATTATTGAATGAATGAGTGAATGCGTGAAGTAGAAAATTAATAAATGAATGATTAAGCGATTGACTGAATGAGTGAATGAGTGAGTGAATACACATGTTAAGTCAGAACAATAATACATTAATTAACTATCACTAACACTTTACTTGTTACCTTGCACAGGTTTATCTGTTACTGGCAAAACATTTCTGACCACAACAATCACAATATTGACGGCAAAAGAAAATACGTCGTGGATTATCGAAGATTTTGACAAAACGAATGTTGCAATCTTAACGTGACCTGTATGACGTAAGCCAAATATCATATCAAGTCCTGACCCATCTCGTTTGAAAATAATAAAACCCTTTGAAAAATCACGAACTGGTGTATGTTATACAAATTGCACGCGTGTTTGGTTGCTACGTCGTACGAAGCATCACTTTGTACAGTACATGTTAACTCTACATTAGCTGTATACATATCAGCCAAGACGTACGTTTCATCCTCTTCACTACCACCTCTTGCTTCCCGTTCTTCACCGTCAGAGTCGCCTGGTAGATGTCGGCGAAGCGCCCTTTGGCGTTCGGCAGTCGCTGGACCAATTCAACATTTCCGGCGGGGATCTTCCAGTAGGCGACACTGTCGGTTACCATGTTGCCGTACAAATAGACGTCGTCGTCGTCGTCGTCGTCGTCTGGCGTGTATTGGTTGTGTCCCAGTTTGGAAGAGGGACTCTACGATGGACAGAGAGACAGGGGTTAGTGACCTCCCTTGCTACAATAAATACGGTATACAATTATGATGACAAACATTATTATATGATATGTATCATAACCTTAATAATTACCGGAATGATGGTTGGGACAAGGACTTCAACAACGACATAAAGACAACACGTATGATGTCACGAAACTCCAAATTGCAACATGACGAAAGGCAATGCAAATTTAATTTAAATGTCTCACAATTAAGCCCAGCAAGTACACAACATGACCGCGAAGAACATGACAGAGAGACAGTGGCTAATCACAGTTTGTGCTGCTGGACATTTGTTACTTTCTAATTAAATATGTTTGGCAGGTAAAACGTATATAGCAATTGCACTTAAAGTGTTCCCTTTTTTATATGTTTAGTGTAGATGTGTATGTTCTAAAGTGTTTTGACTTTTGCATTATGCGCAGTAAAATAAAGTGTGACGATACGCGCTTTAGGTTTTGCACTTAAGTATTGCGCGGTGATCCGTACTAGCAAGAAATATTGTTTTGTGTAATGTCTTATTAGTAAAAATAAAACAGACGCAATAATATATGCTGGATGTGAAGCTCACCAAGTTGTTCTTCATTTGGACGGTGGTGGCGCCGGTTTGTGGTCCGTCGACGCTCCTGGCTCCGCCAAGAAACACACTTTGTCTCATGGTCCGCCTGAAGTCGTGGAGGTTGCGTGGCATGTACGGTTGGTTCTGGCGGCGTCTCGTTATAATGAACAGGACGAGCACGACGATCACCACCACCAGGATCAACATCACTGTAAAGATCGACCCTCGTTACAATGGACACTGCAGTGAAACTGGATGTAGCATGAATGCGAATTCACTTCGTGGACTGTTACGTCCATGTTGACAAGTTATCTGCTACGCCCTTGCCAACTGTATATATATATATATATATATATATATATATATATATATATATATATATATATATATATATATATATATATATATATATATATATAAATATATATATATATATATATATATATATATATATATATGTGTGTGTGTGTGTGTGTGTGTGTGTGTGTGTGTGTGTGTGTGTGTGTGTGTGTGTGTGTGTGTGTGTGTGTGTGTGTGTGTGTGTGTGTGTGTGTGTGTGTGTGTGTGTGTGTGTGTGTGTGTGTGTGTGTGTGTGTGTGTGTGTGTGTGTGTGTGTGTGACATCTCGTGTCATGTCATATACCGCTCCGCCCTTACCAATTTATATATATATATATATATATATATCTGTGGCATCCAGGGGCATATCGTACCGTTAACCTTGTGGCATTCTGTGCAATGTTGTACCGATATTCCTTGTCAGCAGTCATATGATCTGCTCTACTCGAAGTAGAAATCAATTGATAAGCATAATAATAACATTAAGATACAAAAATGCGCATCAACTAAGTGTCATCAAGTGTGCTTGACGAAACACAGAGTGGTCGAAGTACATGCACTTAATAGTGAGCTCCCTTAACATAATACATACAGTTTATCTGAAATGTATCTTGCAGTGAAACACGATTTCAGTTCGTTGTAAATACTCAAGCAATTTGCTAGAATTAGTAATGAGCGAACAAAAACAGGCCAATATTGGAAGAAAGAGAAGACGACTGGGGCAGCATCGCGGTGACTGGAAGCATCGCGATGACTGGAAGCATCGCGATGACTGGAAGCATCGCGGTGACTGGAAGCATCGCGATGACTGGAAGCATCGCGATGACTGGAAGCACGAAGACCAATTGAGGTACTACTCATTTGACGAGATATTTGCCCAGCAATGGGAGGAATGCGGCTGACAAAGGAAGGTGTGACAATATCTAACAAGATTGTCATCCCAAACAACAAGTCCCAGATGGCAAGTGGACAAGGAAGCTATTGGCTTAACGAGAGTCCAATAATTTATACAACAAATTACGTATAGCTCATCCTTATTAGATATTTGTCAATTCTATTTTTAAACATATTTACACTACTAGCATTAACACAATCATTTGACAGTTTATTCCATTCATTTATTACCCTCAGTTAGAATGAGTACTTTAGCATGTCCAACTTTCACTGTTCCTTAACTAATGCTGCTTTGTGTCATTTGGATCTACTGTATTCTTTAAGCTTGAAGAGCACATTCCTATAAATATCTTCATAACTAGTCACTATTTTAAACACTTCTATTTGGTCTCATATTAGTCTCCTGGTCTCTTGTGTCGACGATTCCAAATCTTCAAATTTCTTTATATCACTATTTTTGCAGTGCTTAGAAGTCATCGGGCCAAACACGGATTAGTTGCGAGAAGTTGCGTTGAGAGAAACTTACCGATCACTATTCCTGCAATGGCGCCCGTTGCTAGTCCACCGCTGCTCGCTGTAAAAATAAACTGTTGCAATTAGTTAATGCTTATCACTACAGAAATGTATGCAGTAATGCGTGCAGTCAATGCGAATACAAGTATTATATATACCTCAAACACTAAAAAATGTAATAGTACACGTACAGAAATGCTCTTAGTCAAGCGAGCAGACAATGAACATGCATACAATATATATATATATATATATATATATATATATATATATATATATATATATATATATATATATATATATATATATATATATATATATATATATATATATATATATATATATATATATATATATATATGTATATATATATATATGCCATTCGACAAGGTTATGTGAAATATATCACACATTGTTGACTGGAAACCAATGTGTTCGATATTTACTTTACGATAATAGTGATATATGAAGCTTTGAAATCGTCCCAAAATGAATGTGTCATCGTACGTGTTATTATTATCATAATTATTGTTATTATTATTTAATAACAGAGTCACTCTATGCTATTATATACGGTTAATAATGACATAAAATCGAGCACTCCACTTACCCGAATCGTCTTCTACGAGTTCGCCCGAGTTGAATTGGAGCGATTTCACTTGGCTAGTTTTGCCGCCCTCATAGACAGTGACAACATCGATACTGTAATCGTTATTCGGGTCGAGATCCTCGACAACATACGACGACTGCGCAGCCGGCAACGTCACTTCCTTCTCGACATCCGACGCCGTCTTGTAGCTGATTTTTACCCCCTCGGTGAGGTAACAGCTGATGACGTACTGCCACCAGATCTCCACCTTATTGCCGTACGTCTTGACCACCGTCAGGTTTGTCACGGTGGGGTCTAAAAGCGATGCAACGCGTTGTCAAGTGTCATATTGGAGAAGAAAACACAGCAGTTACAATCGAAAACTCGTATAATTATGTGTAATTTACACTAGAGCAACAGCCGCAGTGCCACCTACAGGCAGGTTGTTATGTTACTAAACCTATTGTATGTCAGTCATGGCAAAAAAATAACAGGATAACAAATAATCCATGAAACTTGTAGTTATCGCTTTTTGTGAACTTGTCTTTATCGGAAGAGAAGAACAGACGAAACATTCACTTATGGCAGTTGAGTCAGTAGTACTATTTACATTTCAGAATTGTATTTCAAATGAAATAACTCCAGGTGTACGACCTTGGGCAACACCAGGTGTACGATCTGGGACAACACCAGGTGTACGTTCTGGGGCAACACCAAATGTTCGATATGGGGCAACACCAGGTGTACGATCTGGGGCTACACCAGCTGTGCGATATTGGGCAACACCAGGTGTACGATCTGGGGCAACACCAGGTGTACGATTTGGGGCAACACCAGGTGTACGATATGGGGCAACACCAGGTGTACTATCTGGGGCAACACCAGCTGTACGATATTGGGCAATACCAGGTGCACGATATGGGCAACACCAGGTGTACGATCTTGGGCAACACCAGTTGTACGATATGGGGCAACACCTGGGTGTACGATATGGGGCAAGGCTGAACAACTCGTAACTTTTACTCACACATGTTCACTCCGAAAAATCCGTCCAAAGCGCCAAGCTGGAATTCAGAAAAGGTGTTGCCATTCAGACAGTTTGAACACGCAGTGTGATAACCAAACGTAAAAAAAACGTGCGAGTTATTTGGAATTATTATCAACTGTTGTTATAGACCAACAGGATACACATGACAAGAATTGGGGTACGGTACCACCGTGGGAGAGCAGTGGCTTCTCAAACGAGAGGGTGTGTTTAGCCCACTTTGCCACGGATACTCTGTATAAATAAATATAGATAATAGTGAAATGGCGGGAACACATAACTCTCAGGCTATTATTGCAACATTCCAGTGAACTTATCTATATGGGAGGAAGATTAAGATAGCATTGAGCGTTTCTAAGAATATATAACAACATTACTCTATATATCTGTGCAACCAATCAACACAACGAAACTAATATAATTTGCATTGTTGGTGTTGATAACACAAATTACTTAAATTATATATCAGTATATCACTGCTCAATGTAGCGAAGGTCAAGGAAGTAATAACCAAGCGAGAGCCAGCTTACTTTGAGTTGTGTGGCCGTCGACAGCCCCGCGTGGTTGTAGATGGTTGTGTCGATTTGGTACTCATGGCCCTCTCCGTGAAGAAACCAGCAGTTGTCGAGGTAGAACGCCTGGGTCAGGTAGTAGCACTCGTTCATCGGTGTACAGTCGCATGTTGCCGCGTCCAGGCATTGTTGTGTGTTCTGATAGATGAATAGACAAGAGACGTTAGAGACATGACAGCTTAGCGAAAGAAATCATTTGAATGTAGTTTACGACGCGTGATGTTTATCAGTGTTTGATATTAAGTATGTCGTGAAAAGAGTTGTGAATTCAAGACCCACACTGGGCACGGTTCGTTTTCGAAGCTTATGCAATTTCGTTTACCCTACTTTGCCTCAGTCTACTCAGCTGCAAATGAGTACAAACACTGTTTGGAAGGTACCTGCTATAGACTAGTGTCCCGTCCAGGAGAGTCAGTATAACTGCACTCTAAGTTGCTTCGCACTACATAAACCAGGTTTAAGCACTGGCCATATAAGCCTTCATGGCTTCCTAAGGCATAATGCCTGGGGAATGACTTTACTTTTTACCAAATACTTTCAAAATCGTAATCAGTATATTGACACGACACAATATAAAACGTCAACTTAATTATCTTTGCTGCATTTGTATAGTTTGTGTTCATATGTGAGGATGTATGTTAAACATATACATAAGCCGTTCCACGTGAACGTTATAAGCCAAAGTTGTAAATACGTGAAACATATTAGTTTTGTTTACGTGTGTTGGGAATTAGGCTCTATCTGCATCTCTTATTTATATAATATGGTGGGAAGTCAAATATGCTTGAACTACTTACTGGTTTTTGGGAAATTTAAGAAGGTAAACTTTTGTACTTGTTAGCAGCATAGTTGTTTTTACCAAAATCATTAATATTGGCTTGATAAATTAACAGCAGTTATTCAAATCTTTAGAAGATATGTAATATTAGTGCTCCAGCAGTTGTCATTGAGTACATGTTGTGACAAGGGCAGCGTAAGAAATGTTTCTGTTACCGTACCTTGGTTTCCTTCTGTCCATTCACTGTCCCGTTCCACACCTCGGTTCCTGTTGTGACGTCATTGACGATGTACTGTATACTCCGGATGCCACTCTCTCGATCATTTGCTTTCATGTTGATCCTGAAATGTCAACACCTGTGCTCATAATAAATTCCAATGATATAATATCAAACCAGTATGAACATTATTTTGTTGTTTACTGGCTTATAGCTCTTGTGTATAGGGAGATGATTAATGATGTAACTCTGTGATTCAGACACAAGCCTGCCAATTATTCTAATAGGTGGCGTTATTGTATCCCAGACTTACAAATATGAATACCACTCAGTGCGAACTATCCATGGCTACAAGATTATTTTATGATTTGACAATGATTGACAATGACAATGATTTTTATTTCCCTAAGACCCCTTACGGAGTATGAGAGAAGTTTCTCTCTACAGTACATTTTAGTAGAAGATCTGGTTACAATGCATAAAACATATATTAGATAAAACATATTTACAGTATGTAAAACATATAGTCACAATGCATAATACATCTAGTGACATTATCGGATAAAGTATTTTCTATACAATCAGTACATGCAAATTAGATCATGTAAAATAAAATAAAAATGGTACATATTGCACCATGTATGTCTGTTAATATCAAGTATAAACACTTTGTTACCAAACAAATTTAAATGTAACAGCAACGTTATTGTTTACGGAAAACACTGATAATCGATTATGAATTCACAGAAAGGAGCAAATAGTTGGGTCACTGCGTGGTAAGTCTTTTCTCTACTACACCTATTTTCATATACGAATGTTTCAAAGGACCAATGAGCTGTTCCGGCGTGGTCTGACCACCATCAGCGTGACGTCACGCACCTGGAACTCTAGGGCAACAGCGTGACGTCACGCACCTGGAACTGTAGGGCAACAGCGTGACGTCACGCACCTGGAACTGTAGGGCAACAGCGGGCGGCCGGACTCGACGTTCTTCTGGAAGGTGTACTCGACAAACCTAGGCGGCGACGAATCAACGCCCACGACCAGCGAATCAGTGGCGTTGTTCCCCATGACGTCAACAGCCTTCACGAACACCCGGATGAAGTCTCCATCGGTGATAGTTGCTCTAAGCTGTAAACAGATACATAACACACAATATATATTACTTAATATAATTAACAACATTAATCAAGCAATAATATTAAGAGTTACAGTAATAATAGTAACAGGAACGGGACATAACTGAGACATATGAACGAATATACACCAATGAATGCTTGATGTTGACGAGGTATTAATAAAGAAAAATCGCTGAAGCAATGTCGTATATCTTTACATTGATGGTTTAATAGTTAGTACAAGTGCAATAATAAATATAGGAATCATCATTAAAAAATAATATCGTAATTATACCAAATGCTATATGAAATGAGAACAAAATACATATTTATAGTTGGTGGCGATCCCCGAGTCTAATGGTGTGTTCGTGAGTACCTCGTAGTGATCCTCTTCCACGTCTGTCCACGTGGTCGGTGCCGAGCTGTCCACGTGACCATGACCGATGTAAAACTGGACTATGCCATTGACGTTTGGAATAGCTGCCAGCGTTCTGTTTCCTTCCAAATCGTCTATGCCTGCAGCACAGACACTGCTGATATCATCGGAATATGTGTATCACAAATATTAAATAACATGTCGCATTTTTCACTGTGTCATTATGATATATGTTGAAGGCATAAACCGGTGACACAAAAATGTGTGATTGTGTTTTATGTTATAAATTAGACAAAGAAATAAATATATTGTAAAATACTCTGGCCTTGAAATAAATCAAAGTGTTAATCATCAATGATTCAATTATCTATTTTATAATTCTAATAAAAAACACACATGACATTTGTAGATACATCACATGTCAATCCTAGTTCAACCGCACCTTTGTCAACAGGCCATTTCTTCACTTTGTTGAGCAGTTTGTTGTTGTGTTGGAAGGCGTTCTCAAAGTGTCCGTGCCAGTTGACACCGAGTGGATGTGTCGGGTCGACGGACGAAGTTAGCCAGGAGAAGCCGTCGCCGTTACCCGTGTCACCAGACACCGTCATCGGTCGGCCAGTGACAGTCACATTCGACCGCGAATCCCACAGGAACAGTCCACGGGCGAAGGCGGCGTTCCCTGACGAATCCTCGACCTTTAGCACGACCGAGTACATCCCAGGGTCGGAGAGTTTGTAGGACGGGAAGTCCTTGTCACTAGAATCACAACACATTATGCATCAACACTAACGTAACAGCTTTTATCGTTAATAATGTTGTAATTGCATGATGACGATGATGATGATTACGATGGTTTTTTTATATTATTGTACTGTTAATGTTAACATTGGTGCTGCTTATTATAGGTACTACTGCTGCTGCTGCTGCTGCTGCTGCTGCTGCTGTTGCTGTTGCTGCTGTTGCTGCTGTAGCTGCTGCTGTTGTTGTTGCTGCTACTGCTGTTGCTGCTGCTGCTGCTACTGCTACTGCCGCTGCTGCTGCTGTTGCTGCTGCTGCCGCTGCTGCTGCTGCTGCTGTTGTTGTTGCTGTTGCTGCTGTTGCTGCTGCTGCTGTTGCTGCTTTTGCTGCTGCTATTGCTGCTGTTGCTGCTGCTGCTGCTGCCGCCGCCGCCGCCGCCGCCGCCGCCGTTGCTGCTGCTGCTGCTGCTGCTGCTGTTGCTATCATCGTTATCATTATCATCATCATAATCAACATCATCATCATCATTATACCATCATTATCATCACCACCGTCACCACCACCACCAAAACCCTAGCCACCACAACCACCACAACCACCACAACCACGTCCATCACCACAATGTTTTCACCATGTTTTGCTTACGAGAAGGCCGACTGCATGCCAGTCTGTACGGGCACGGATGTCTCTGTCAGAAGGTCTTCGCTGTCTGGTGCCAAGGCGAATACTTCGAAGGAGAACACCTCCAGGCCCGAGTCGACGTCCGTCCAACCGGCCCACATGACTTGCCGGGTCGAAGATTTCTACAGGTAAACCGAACTCCGTAATAGTAGGGACGGTGGACACCAAGATTCAAAGTTAATAACTGTGTTTATATTTTGGCATGTACGAAATTTACGTGTGAAATATTAAAACATTAGTATCATCAAAATGATAAATGTATGTGCAATTGCAGATGATTGAAGTATTGATAAAAAATCCCACGGCGCTGTTAATAAACAGAAATTAGTATACTTTGTCACATGGTACCATTGCCGTTGCATTCAAACTCTATAAGGTTATCTGGAAGAGAGGCCAACTTTAATCAGTGGTCTTGTGTAAGCTCAGGAAGCCGACACAATACATTCCGAGAAAGGGGCTGACATAGAACTATCAGGACAAATGGAAAAGGGCCAACTAACACCTGGCAAAGAGACGTTGAAGTAAATGTAGCAAAAGCAGGTTGAAGATGGAAATAATTAGCCTTGCAATCCCAAACCGTGTTCGCTAGAAAAGAGTCGTTAGCGGCATATGCTCCGACACGGAATGAAACAGTTTATGCAAAAGGTCATGCTAGAAACGTCACACGGGGGCGACACTGTACTCACGTTGTTGTCAATTTCACGTCCAACGTCAATCGGCACGTTATTCTCGTTGGCGCAGTTATTTGTTGTACTGCAGTGTTTGGGTGCCTCGAAGTCAAAAGTCACGACAACGGTCTTGCTGTTTGTGGCGCCGGTGAAGGTCTCTTGATAAGTCTGCTGCGTGTCTGTGTTCAACACAGTCTTGAAGCCGCCAGTAGACGCTGTCATTGTCGCTTCCAGGCTGTGGACAGGTTACCAGTAGAAGTCACAGGTGTCGCGACTAGTCTGGGAACTGAGTGACATTGAATAAAATCTGACCAATTGAAGTTATATATGTCACGTCTACTCTGGAAACAGTGTGACATTCAATAAAACGTTCCCAGTAGACGTCTTCGTTGATGCTTCTATCATGGGTTCATTGTTGACGTTGACTAAAATGTTACCGATAGAGGTCACTGCTGTCACATTTGCAGCGGGGAAATTAAATTGAACAACGAAACGTTAAGAACGAAATGTCATCGTTACTAGTTGTATCTCGTCATTTTCGAACAGAGCAACAATAGCAGAAGCACAGTGCAGTGGAGGACAGACTTTCGAAAATGTTCATACCTGTAACGATGAGCGATTCCATGTGTCCACTTGTGCCGCACGTTCTGACAGTTGGACTCCAAGTAAGGTTTGGCAGGACTTACTGGGCTCTGACAATTGACTGTTTTGTCGTATATCGCGTCTTGTCCTGTAACAAGGCATGTGAGACTGTTAGTAATGTAACTGAGCTCATTAGTACCTATCCATGCTGTGGGATGTTGATATTATGAGTGAAAGTAAGATTGACAATTGGAAGATGCTGACGAAACAAATAAAAATAAATGGACGATATTTGGCATCGACCGTTACAATGTTCACGATAACATCAAAAACAACAATGAAGAAATCAAGACAAACGGAGTAAGAAACGACTTTAAAATGTAGATTACCGTAAATATGGCACCGTAATTAGAAGCGCCAATTAAATAGGGATCATCGATAGAACAGCATATGGGCACTTTATCAAATGTGCCACTTTGGTAAAAGAACAATAAGGAAGCGAAAACAAAGAAGGTGTTGCCCTTGAAAAGTTAAAAAGACAAAATGCTGCTTCTTAATTATAAGCTTCACACATCGTTAAATTGAAGTGTGTTTTCCCATAGTGAGGATATGTATATACACGTACCGGTATTTTTCAGTACCACTCGGCCACCCGTGCTAATGACGCCAATTCCTACTTCCCCGATGTACGGTGGCTTGTGAGGTATATCGGTCGGTCGGTCGTACACTGTCTTCCAATCCATGACGACATATTTGATATCGTGCTGGTTGCTGAAAGTGTATGAAACATCGATCGATTAAATATAATATGTTGCATTGGTACGTTTATCAATAACAGCTGCAAACACATTTTGTCATGATTAGTGTTTTATTTTTAAAGATCATGCACGTATAAGAATAACGAAGTCTTTCTATTTAATAATCCTTGATAATGATCATATACTTTTGTAACTGAATGCATTATTTTACCATCCATGCAATACAATAAAATTATTGACGTAAATTGACTTTATTATGCATTTGCGCTCTTCAAATGGTATGTCTTTGTTTGCGAGCCATTGTGAAGGATTGATGCTGGGAAGGGCTTCACTTGTGATAGTTGCTAAGAGCTTTCTGACCAATCGAGCAAGTTAATTTGTTTGACAACCTCATCCTCATCCCCATCCTCGTCCCAATCTTCACCCCATCCTCATCCTCATCCCCATCCTCATCCCAATCTTCACCCCATCCTCATCCCAATCTTCACCCCATCATCATTTCCATCCCCATTTCTTTCTTTCTCACCCTCTCCTCAGGCAGCGTTTTTGTCCATTGCAATCCCGGGTAACTCGGCTTTTATCATATCGTGTCAACAGTCTATCTTCTTTTCTAATAGTATCATATAAACACCAAAGAGGCTATTATCTCACCTATAGAGTCGAGTATCATATGAACACCAACGAGGTTATTATCTCCCCTATAGAGTCGAGTATCATATAAACACCAAAGAGGCTATTATCTCACCTATAGAGTCGAGTATCATATAAACACCAAAGGGCCTATTATCTCACCTATAGAGTCGAGTATCATATAAACACCAAAGAGGCTATTATCTCACCTATAGTGTCGAGTATCATATAAACACCAAAGGGCCTATTATCTCACCTATAGAGTCGAGTATCATATAAACACCAAAGAGGCTATTATCTCACCTATAGAGTCGAGTATCATATAAACACCAAAGGGCCTATTATCTCACCTATAGAGTCGAGTATCATATAAACACCAAAGAGGCTATTATCTCACCTATAGTGTCGAGTATCATATAAACACCAAAGAGGCTATTATCTCACTTATAGAGTCGAGTATCATATAAACACCAAACATGCTATTATCTCACCTATATAGTCGAGTATCATATAAACACCAACCAGGCTATTATCTCACCTGTAGTGTCGAGTATCATATAAACACCAAAGAGGCTATTATCTCACCTATAGTGTCGAGTATCATATAAACACCAAAGGGCCTATTGTCTCACCTATAGAGTCGAGTATCATATAAACACCAAAGAGGCTATTATCTCACCTATAGAGTCGAGTATCATATAAACACCAAAGGGCCTATTATCTCACCTATAGAGTCGAGTATCATATAAACACCAAAGAGGCTATTATCTCACCTATAGTGTCGAGTATCATATAAACACCAAAGAGGCTATTATCTCACTTATAGAGTCGAGTATCATATAAACACCAAACATGCTATTATCTCACCTATATAGTCGAGTATCATATAAACACCAACCAGGCTATTATCTCACCAATAGAGTCGAGCTGTTGCGTTGCACTGTCCGGTAAAAACGACCTTCTTTGTGCCCCCAGATGTCGCCAGCAGACGTATTTGACACACTTTGAAGTCAGGTGAGTCCCGAACTAAACTCGGAAAAAATTATTTTGTCAGTATTAATCAAATTGAAATAAATGTACAATGTCGTCTTCCACCAATTTAATAACGCAACTGATTCAGCTGTGCGGCCCAGCCATGATAATAAACATTACGACGATAATGTATTTAATTAGTATCATCATCATCACAATTATCATCATCATTATCATAATCATTAT
This sequence comes from Lamellibrachia columna, assembly GCA_963662155.1. Lineage (NCBI taxonomy): Eukaryota > Metazoa > Annelida > Polychaeta > Sabellida > Siboglinidae > Lamellibrachia > Lamellibrachia columna. Next base: position 16,976,036 of record OY759274.1, read on the forward strand.
CATAATCAATAGTAGGATTACTCTCGTGTACTAACGTGACACAAATAGTATTCAACCAATTGATAACCGAGAACACATAACAAAACATAGTTTTTGTCGTTGCTAGAAAATAATGCGAGATAACATACTTATGTTACAGTTGGTTCCTTCGAATCCACCGGAACATGCGCAGTCGGAGGCACCGGAGCGACAGGTCCCGGGATAACAGTTGGTCCTGAATGAGCATTTCTCTGTAGAAGACACTTATACATGAATAATTTGGTGGAACCAGGGACTAATGTGGTGATATATAATACTAATAACAACAACAATAACAACAGCAACAACTATTGCTATTATTATCATTATAGTTATGTAATATAGCGTTGTGTCCGCCTAGACAAGGCGCTCATGTCGCTTACTCCAGTACCAGAGTAAGTGTTTGGTATAGCAGCTAATGTAATATAGCGTTGTGTCCGCCTAGACAAGGCGCTCATGTCGCTTACTCCAGTACCAGAGTAAGTGTTTGGTATAGCAGCTAATGTAATATAGCGTTGTGTCCGCCTAGACAAGGCGTTCATGTCGCTTACTCCAGTACCAGAGTAAGTGTTTGTTATAGCAGCTAATGCAGCGCCCGGATGTGTTTTCATAGTTGAAGAACATTAGCTATGTGAGTATACGACAGGTTTATTCCATTTCCCTTTATGTTTTTACTTCCCCTGGCATGGACACCAAGCAGACCAACTGCTTTAAGTGTCTCTTCCGATAGACACAGTCAATGTGGAGTGACCATCAACATTGTATAAGCTTCGAAACAGCATCAACCGGGATGATTAAGTACAATGAAAATGAAATGAAAATGATATTCTTTGCGTTGTTCTTGTCACTACTCACCTACGCCACATGTCCGTCCCTTCTGACCACCTCTGCAGTAGCATTTGTTTACGTCAAAACACAGGGCATTGTTCTGACAGGACGGTCGGCAGATCGCTGAAAACAGTAGAATAGCGATTTAAAATTTGCATGACAATCAGTGATGTGTTGCTATTACATCGAAGCAAGGCAGGTGTCCCGAAATCCGTTTTGAAAACAAGCGAAATTTCATAGTTCATTACAGAAAGTGCACGTTCTTCGAAAACCCAAAATGGGTTAACAGTAATAAGATGTATTTAATGGCGGATGTGATGTTTAGATTTGTTTAACTTACAAAAGCTCAACAAACGAACTGGCATTTCCTTATGGCAAGGTCTAATGTCCATTGTCATACAAAGAGATACTTCGTACAATCGAATAATGGGTTTGGTGCCGATTGCTAGAAAGAAACTGGTGTCGCAAAAGGTGAAACATTTATGTTAATTAAAGCAATGGATTCTTCTTAAAAATGTAAGTTCAAAAACTGCTAGCTACAGTGAACATGTACTTTTGCCTCATGCCCTGTTGTGAGGAGTAACTTACGTATATTGCAGCGAGCCCCTCGCCAGCTTGGGCAGCACTGCTTCGGGTCAATCCTCGTTTCTGACGTGTAGTAGCACACCGTTCGGCAACATCGATGTCTGGGAAAAGGGGCGGAATTAGTGCCTGACAGTGTGGTGGCGAACAACTGGTAAAATGCTCCAAGGGTTATCGTTGTTGTGACGATAATGACAATAATGATGAAAGTAATGGTGAGTATGTCGATTACGACGACTGCTTTCACGATGGCTTCAATCGTGGCACAGTGACAATGGTGACTAAGACAAGATTTAAAAAGATTTAACAAGATTTGCCATCCAAGCCAAAGGCCCAGATGGCAAGTGGACAAGGAAGCCATTGGCTTATCGAGAGTCCAAAAAAATTCATCTACTTATAGCCCGCCCTCCTGAGATATGTGTCAACCTTGTTTTTAAACATATTCACGCTGCTAGCAGTTACACAATCTGTAGACAATTTGTTCCATTCATTTATTGTCCTCTGTGAGAACGAGTGCTTCCTGATGTCCAATCTACATTGATCCTTTACTAATTTTACCTCATGTCCTCTAGTTCTGCTATCCTTCTTGAGTGAGAAAAACATATTTCTATCAATATTTTCATACCCATTCAATATCTTAACAACTTCAATCTGATCTCCTCTTAACCTCCTTGTCTCTAGAGTTGTTAAACCACATTCTTTCAGGCGTTCTTCATAACTAAGGTCTCTCAGTTCTGGAATCATTTTAGTTGCTCTCCTTTGTATGCGTTCAAGCGTATCTATATCCTTCTTACGATATGGTCTCCATGCTTGTATACAGTATTCTAAATGAGGTCTAACTATTGCTTTATAAAGAGGTATAATTAACCCTTTTCCCTTGTATGTTATGTTTCTTCTAATCAATCCAAGAATTTGATTACCCTTTGAAGCTGCAATACCACACTGCTCTGAAACTTTCATATCAGCGCTTATTGTAACTCCTAAGTCCTTTTCTTTTACATTAGTACCCAGAACAGTATCTCCCATTTTATAGTTTACATTCAAGTTCCTATGTCCTGTATGTAGGCATTTACATTTCCCAAAATTGAACAACATCTGCCATTTCTCAGACCATTTCACTAATCTGTCTAGATCGTTTTGTAAATGTTGTTTATCACCATCAGTATTAACCTTTCTAAACAGTTTTGTGTCATCCGCAAATTTCAGTACGTTACTTGTTATACTGTCGTCCAAGTCATTGATATAAATTAAGAATAATATAGGTCCTAATACTGATCCTTGAGGTACCCCACTCAAAACCGATCTCCAATTTGAAACTTCTCAATCTACTACAACTCGTTGTCTTCTGTCAGTCAGCCATTGTTCTATCCAGTCAGTTATGCTATCCCCGATACCATGGGCTTTTAATTTAAGTAGTAATCTTTGATGTGGCACTTTGTCAAAAGCTGGTACTGATAAAATTGTTATTTGCATAGCGTAATTGGTGTATATTTGGATAATAAATTATCGAATATAGAGAGGCACCCAGGTGGATATCGTGAGAAGAAGGACAAAAAGAGAATACATTAGAAACGCTCAAAGAAGACATCCCTCGGAAACGGCCACACCTTAAAAACGGTCACTCTATCAGAGCCTGTTTTTTTAAGATCTTCACACCTGACCATGTTTTCTCACCCGGATACCCCTTTAATCAGGTAACTTTGTCTCAGGTGGCCGCTTTAGAGCGGTTCTTCTGTAATGCATAATGAAATTGTGGATACACACTATTATACATGACGTACTACAAAATATCTAAAATTATATATTAAACAGAATAACAAGACGCCAAATACAACAGGAAATGGAACGAAAAGCAGCCAAACCAAAGCAGAGATAATCTAAGGGAAACGGCGGGTGTCACAACTCAATACAATGCCAGAATAAGACATTTTCAACAATTTGATTGAAAGACCACATAAACGACAGTTGCTGACCAAAATGTTCGAAATGTATGGAGGCCATGGTCGCCAACATCTCTACACAAGGACAGGAGGAAGAACCTTCGGTCCACCACCCTCCACAGCGATAGCAAACTGTCCTTACCTCTTCCACCACCTTCCACAGCGATAGCAAACTGTCCTTGCCTTCTCCACCACCATCCACAGCAATAGCAAAATGTACTTACCTTCTCCACCATTCTCCACAGCGATAGCAAACTGTCCTTACCTTCTCCACCACCATCCACAGCGATAGCAAACTGTCCTTGCCTTCTCCACCACCCTCCACAGCGATAGCAAACTGTCCTTACCTTCTCCATAACCATCCACAGCGATAGCAAACTGTCCTTACCTTCTCCACCACCATCCACAGTGATAGCAAACTGTCCTTACCTTCTCCACCACCCTCCATAGCGATAGCAAACTGTCCTTACCTTCTCCACCACCCTCCATAGCGATAGCAAACTGTCCTTACCTTCTCCATAACCATCCACAGCGATAGCAAACTGTCCTTACCTTCTCCACCACCATCCACAGTGATAGCAAACTGTCCTTACCTTCTTCACCACCCTCCATAGCGATAGCAAACTGTCCTTACCTTCTCCACCACCATCCACAGCGATAGCAAACTGTCCTTGCCTTTCTCACACGGACCGTGTACCTTCTGGGACAGTAGTGTGAGTAACTGTAACATACACGCCTACATGATCTCTCGGCTCAACATCCTTTGTGTACAATTACATGAGACGACACAGAGTTTCGTATGTTTTTATCTGCTGTGTGCATTTTGAAATTTAAGCGCAAATGTTTCTTTAAATATTATATTGGTGCTACATTTGTCGGTTGTCCGTCGTTCTGATAATGACTTTTGCGTGTCCCTGTTCACGATTATGCTTAATGATTATGTTTTGTTGCGCCTCTGAGCTCAGGTTCCTGAGGATATAGGCGCCACAGAAGTTAATTATTATTATTATTATTATTATTATTGTGAAATACATTTGATGGTCATGGTTGAATGTGTGCGTCGGGAAATCTGAGCTGAACACGTGTATTTAGCCATTCGTGATTGAGACGATGGGTCGCTGCGATGACGTAACTAAATAATCAGGTCACGTGGGCTGCGAATGTCTAATTACGAAACAAAATATGATTTTGCGATGACGGTAGCCTCTAGTAGATACAGCTAAATGTGCGATATGTGTCTGTAGTGAACCCGGCCTCCGCTCATGGGAGATCACATGAATCATACCACCCTTGCCACAACCTATATTTATGTTCAGATTTCGCACGGTATGTCGTGAATGGTGCCACTGTTGGGGAGCCATCCGTCAAACAGCGTGATTGTCTAAGAGGTGCACAAGCAAAGGAGACGGATGCGTTATATGAGTCACCCAGGCATGGTTGTCTACGAGATGTACACATCAAGGAGACGGCTGCGTTATATGAGTCACCCAGGCATGGTTGTCTACGAGACGTACACATAAAGGAGACGGCTGCGTTATATGAGTCACCCAGGCATGGTTGTCTACGAGACGTACACATAAAGGAGACGGCTGCGTTATATGAGTCACCCAGGCATGGTTGTCTACGAGACGTACACATTAAGGAGACGGCTGCGTTACTTAGACTTGATCCTCTTATTGCTAGGATCAACAAACACGACGTTAAACGCAAGTTATTAGCAGAGACATGTTCGCCTTTGAGAAAGCGAGATTATGTTTATATATAGTCATATTCCTGGTTACACTCGGTAACTTATATTAACTAATAACTAACTATTCTGGATGTATGTATGTATGTATGTATGTATGTATGTATGTATGTATGCATGCTGACAAGTTGAATACATGATCAAATGAATAGTTTGACGTTACTTAATGCGTGATATGAGGGGCAACACTGATATATTACTGTGATTGACGTTCACGTGCCAAATATTTTTCACCCTCAAAGTATTTCGTGTTGTTAATTTCTTCGTCTACTGACCTTGTCACAATTGTTACTTATTATTTATGGTAGTGTATTAGTTGTCAGTTTATAGTTATTAATTGCATGCTGTTTCTATGTTATAACAATCAGTCTACCATTATCAGCGGTTAGCAGCGACCAGTGACACAATTTATTTTTTGTTTACCGTATATTTGTATACAGGGGCCTGTATACATATAGGTATTCACAGGTAACAGCCTAGGCTCTGCTGCCAACCAGTAATGGTATCTATTGCATTATGTGTCTTTCATTTATGTTCTGTATTATTCAATTCCGAAATAAACCACTAACTCACTCAGGAAAGAAAGAAAATTCAACGCATCTAGTTTTCCAAAAACAAAAAGATCACCAGCAAAATCGTAGATGTGGTCGCAAAAGCCACGTGACTTTCTCGTTTCCTGTATCTCCAGCTCAACCGTTACAATAATTTAGACTGCCATAAACATCACTTAATTACTCACGAACGGAATAAGCACAACGTTTTATATGTGTTCACGGGTCCTATTCTGTTATAAAAACGTTAAATATTAAATGGCGTTGCAAGTGAAGCCTACCAGAAATAAACTGTCGAAAGGATGTTCGCTAAACCTGTCAACTGGAAATTTGCCAATGCGCGTGCCATCGACGCTTTATACAACGTCAGTAATGTAAGTGGCAATGTGTGGTGTGAATACGATTGCGTGCGACCTCGCTGGGTGTTTTACAGTTGCATATTTTTTTGATATGTTGACATTCACACCGGCTCTCAACTACGGGACATCGGCTCTCAACTACGGGACATCGGGGCCAAACAAACAATAAAAACTCAGCCACATCGCTCTACATAAAGTAGGTGATGGTAAAATCTGACCTTAACATACAGTGACCACGGCCAACGGTAGACACCGAATGTTTCAAATAATCGATGTAAGTCATAGTGTGACATATGCAATATGTATTACATTAGATTTCTTTTTTTACATTGGACTCCTCTTAACATACTCAGGACTGATATAATAAATCGTTTAATCTATTCATATTGGCTGGGACTGAATCATTCCCTATTCCTGCTGTATTAACACCTTACTAGAATCACATTGTTCTGGTCCGAAGTAATTATGTTAGTCCACTGAAAAACTAACGGTATTTTCCTGTTATTTACATTTAGGTGTTGCTAGAAAGTTGCTAGTTTCAAGAACGTTGTAGAAGAAAACACTTACCAATCGACCAACTGAAGAGCGATGACAGAGAAACATATGATGGCGAGCAAGGCTCCTCGCGCCATGGTGTATCTATTTCAATGGCTCTTGCCACGAATGTCTCTCTGCATATGTATACATACATGTTTTACTTCCTCCTTCTGTGCTGAAATTTAATTGGTCAGGTAAGCGCGCATCAATCAGCTCTCGTGTTGACGACGAAGTCCCCGTCAATTTCTATTGGTCTGTCCCTTCTAAATCCACTGGACGGAATGTGTGAATTAAATGTGATAATTGTCTACCACATTATGACACATCATATATTATTGTCAAACGTCGCGTTGGCTGCGTTGTATTTTGTATGTCTAAAGTTACTACCACCGAGTAAGATAATCCACTGTGTCGACCGATGTGTTGTCTGTTTACAACGACCAACTTGGTCCGTGTTCTTTATTTGTCTTCATCGTCGTTATCATGAACGGTACAGACCTGCACGGACCAGCGACATGGTTAACTGTCAACGGCATTGACGCTCAGCCACCAACCTGCACGGGCCAGCGTCAGGGGTAACTGTCCCGGCACTGACGCTCAGCGACCCACCTGGACGGACTAGCGACATGGTTGACTGTCACCGGCATTGACGCTCAGCGACCAACCTGCACGGGCCAGCGTAAGGGGTAACAGTCCCGGCAATGACGCTCAGCGACCCACCTGCACGGGCTAGCGACATGGTTGACTGTCACCGGCATTGATGCTCAGCGAACAACCTGCACGGGCCAGCGTAAGGGGTAACTGTCCCGGCAATGACGCTCAGCGACCAACCTGCACGGGCCAGCGTAAGGGGTAACTGTCCCGGCATTGATGCTCAGCGACCAACCTGCACGGGCCAGCGTAAGGGGTAACTGTTCCGGCACTGACGCTCAGCGACCAACCTGCACGGGCCAGCGTAAGGGGCAACTGTCACAGGCAATGACGCTCAGCGACCCACCTGTGTGGGCCAGAGTCAAGGGTACCTCTCACCGGCAATGACTCTCAGCGACCCATCTGTGTGGGCCAGCGTCAAGGGTACCTCTCACTGGCAATGGCGCTCAGCGACCCATCTTTGGAATTTACGAGAATTTTTTTTTATAATTCTGCCTTTAGTTCAACTAATGGCACATAGCATGTAACAGGATCGTGAATCTGTGTCGTGACCAGGACGCCACCGGGAAGTATAACTGTCTACTTCCATTGTATATGAATTCCGTTAATAAATAACGTTTCTGAGATATTTTAAGTATTACAGTCCAACAAAAAGTTTCAAAAGGAAGTGGGATAATATATTCCACCCGCTCCATGGGTGGCAGTGAGTCTGCAGTTACACCTGACTGGGACATCCCTTTGTGTGTAAGGCGGTAGTCCGTGGCTAGTAAATCAGACTCTCAGTCGACAGCATCCGGGTTCAAATCCTCTTGTAGTCGTTTCGAAGCTTGGGCAATTTCGTTCTCCCCATGTTGCTTCAGTTCATTCAGCTGTATAACTGAGTACCTGGCTATAGGTGGATATGAGAACAAATCGCATTCGCGCAGTAACTGCAGCGTTGCTGAATTCTTCCCAGAGAAGTCATGTTGGCGCTGGAATGAACAGGACTGCCAAAGGTGAAGTGTAAAGCGCTTTCGACAGTCCCAAGGCCGGGATACTACGCTACACAAAAACGTACCTTTAATATACACTTGGGTGGAACGATGTGTGCCACAGGTACATATTTCTAGCAACCTTTCCCTGTGCAGGCAAGTTAAAGGATCTAGGACACAGCTAGGGTTGTGTAGTATTCAATCACAGTACACCGTTGCAAATACACGTTATTTATGCACACGCACGAGCTTAATATATATATATATATATATATATATATATATATATATATATATATATATATATATATATATGTGTGTGTGTGTGTGTGTGTGTGTGTGTGTGTGTGTGTGTGTGTGTGTGTGTGTGTGTGTGTGTGTGTGTGCGTGCGTGCGTGTGTGTGTGTGTGTGTGTGTGTGTGTGTGTGTGTGTGTGTGTGTGTGTGTGTGTGTGTGTGTGTGTGTGTGTGTGTGTGTGTGTGTGTGTGTGTGTGTGTGTGTGTGTGTGTGTGTGTGTGTGTGTGTGTGTGTGTGTGTGTGTGTGTGTGTGTGGTGTGGAGTACCCCCCTTCCTACCTCACTGTGTGTGTGGGAGGGGAGTATCCCCCTTCCTACTTCGGTGTGTGTGTGGTAGGCGAGTATCCCCCTTCCTACCTCGGGGTATGCGTGGGAGAGGAGTATCCCCCTTCCTTCTTCGATGTGTGTGTGGGAGGGGAGTATCCCCCTTCGTACTTCAGTGTGTGTGTGTGGGAGGTGAGAATGCTTCATGTTGCCAATCTCTCTAGCCACTTTGGGTCCACCGTCTGTCCAATGCTTCATGTTATCAATCTCTCTAGCCACTTTGAGTCCACCATATGTCCAGTGCTTCATGTTCTCTATCTCTCTAACCCTCTGTCCAGTGCTTCATGTTGTCTATCTCTCTAGCCACTTCGAGTCCACCGTTTGTCCAATGCTTCATATTGCCAATCTCTCTAGCCACTTTGAGTCCACCATCTGTCCAGTGCTTCATGTTGTCAATCTCTCTAGCCACTTCGTTTCTTATAAAATTCCAAAATAAGACTTCGAAGTCAAGTAACTCAACATATATTTGCCAGTTTCTAGAAAATAATGATTGAACACTTCGATTTGTTCTAATCATGACTAACAAACACGTGGTTGAAAGGAAAAATTTGCAAGTCGACCACCTTAATTGCGACGACAATGAAGCAGAAAATGGAGAGAGAGTGGAAAACGCCTCATGACATCAAAGCATCTTGTTTTTTTAGTAAGATAGCATACACAAATCACTAACAAATTCGCTGATGTAGTTGGAAAAGCTACATGACTTTTGCGTTTAGTAAATAGTGGTAATTCAGATCAGTTTATTAAAGATCGTTGCAAGTGAAGCGCGCCTGCCGGACAAGTTGTTGCCAAGCGCGCCTACCAGACATAAGCTGCTGAACAAGTTGTTGCCAAGCGCGCCTACCAGACATAAGCAGCTGAACAAGTTGTTGCCAAGCGCGCCTACCAGACATCAGCTACCGAACAAGTTGTTGCAAGCGCGCCTACCAGACATAAGCTGCTGAACAAGTTGTTGCCAAACGCGCCTACCAGACATAAGCTGCTGAACAAGTGTTGTTGCCAAGCGCGCCTACCAGACATACGCTGCCGGACAAGTTGTTGCCAAGCGCGCCTACAAGACATAAGCTGTCGGACAAGTTGTTGCTAAGCGCGCCTACAAGACATAATCTACCGAACAAGTTGTTGCCAAGCTCGTCAGCAAGAAATTCTTCGTCATTACGCTTCCCATGCAACATATTCTACCTCGTCAACAACGCCAGTGACAACTTGGGCAACGGTCATCAATGCGTGCGACCTCGCTGGGTGCTTTTCAGTATACTACATATTTTGTAAACATGTTGATATTCACCGACTGCGGAACATTTTTCATCTATTTTCTTTACGTTTTCCATATTTTCCTAATTCTACAGTAATTCGTTCAGAGACAGGATGGTCGGATTTCGTTGCAATTTGATGTAGAACAACATCATCACTAGCTCGTTCTTCGCACCAATTGATATACCTGATTTTTTATAAACAGTTTGTCCCCAGCCGTTATTCGACATTGTTGGAGAGATTTCGTTTAAATTATGCACGTCGACGAGTTTCGGCGAAATAAATAGTGGCATTAAGCTTAAAAAGCATCATTCTTAAATCGTCTTAAATCACTGATTAAGTAATGTTATTGTCATGTTAATTGTCAGGAAAACGTTGCTAGTTTCAAGAACATAGCAGACAAATCTCACCAGTCGACCAGCTGAAGAGCGACGACAGAGAGGCAGATAATGGCAAGTAAGGGTTCTCGCACCATGATGTGTAACATACACCTTAATCTTAGAGCCTCACGTTACCGATATCTCTCTATATATATGATTTACTTCCGCGTTCCGTGTGAACTAATCAGCTCGTGTCAAACATCTGGTTGACTGCGAGAATCACCTTGGCCTTTCTATCCTATGCAGTGGACGAAAGTTGATTTTGTGAGGCCATTGACTACAATTATGTTACACATATTATCATAGCGTTTGTCTCTTGTGCCACATATATTGAGTACACTTTGTTTTGTTACTCGTATTTATCGTTGCAGGTCCCGTGTAGCATACATAGTTGTGTGTAGGTCCCTTCATGTTGGCATTTTAGCAATTTCACAAGCGCGACCCAAAATATGTAGCATAGAAGCATCACACACTTGGAAAATAAAATTTATTTGGGAATACACCTTTGCAAGACGAATCCATTCAACTTGTTCAAAGGGTAAAATTTATCTTGGACAAACAAAGCTAGGTGCAGGTAGTTAATAAGAAGTGTCCACTAATCGGCTAGGCAATAGTGCTAATCGGCTAATCAGAAGTGTACACTCTTTGAATAGTTATAGCTATTGTAGTAGTATTGAGATAGTATCATGGAATAATGAATAGCAAGGAAAGCAATCCCACAACATAGTCACAGGCGTAAGTGTGACCGGCATTGACGCTCAGCGAGCAAGGTTTGGCGTGTACGATTTGACGGATATCTGAGTTAGTGAGTAAGTTATATTGCCGAATACTAAAATAATTCTCCTCCGTGAGCCCAAAAAGTTGGTTATTTGATGACTGTTTCACTGGGAGAACCGAGTCGCATCGAATATTGACAAGGGATATGCAAAAGTTCGCAACTCACAAAACTACCATTGCTGTTGCTGACGACGTTTTGCATTGTCTGAGCTCCACAAAAATCAGCTTAGATCATAACGTTTATGTCAGTCAGTGATTGGTTCAGTTGACTTGAATGAAAGTCACATCATTGCAAGTACATTGTATTTATGCACACACATGGACATAACATACATATGGTTGTGTTTTATATATATATATATATATATATATATATATATATATATATATATATATATATATATATATATATATATATATATATATATATATATATAAATATATATATATATATATATATATATATATATATATATATATATATATATATATATATATATATATATATATATATATATATATATATATATACAATTAATTTGCCAATTAATTATCAATTTGTTTAGTCATTGTTCCGTTGCAGTGCACTTCCTTGGTGACAGAATCGTGACTCTGTGTCGTGACCAAGATGCAACCGGGAAGAATAAAATAGAGAATGTCATTGTGTACCGAGACCGTTAATAAATAACGTTTCTGATTTACCTTTCGCCGCACAGTCCATCGCGCGGGTTCAGTGTAAACACGGATTTCAACAGGAAGTGGGTGGCAATATTCCACCTACTCCGGAGGTGACATCTACAATTTCACACGACTGGGATATAACTTAATTTATGCACACACGCACACACGCAAACACGCACACACGCACACACGCAAACACGCACACACGCAAGCACGTACGCACGCACGCACGCACGCACACACACACACACACACACACACACACACACACACACACACACACACACACACACACACACATACATACATACACGCACAAACAAAATACACACACACACACACACACACACACACACACACACACACACACACACACACACACACACACACAACACACACACACACACACACACACACACACACACACACACGCATCCACACACACTCGTATGTTTACACATTATTATGACGCAGAAAACATACGTTTACGCACGCGCTCTGTCTCAGTTTGAATAGATTAGCTAACTATTTATTTCTGCATTCAAAATATTAGTTGACCAATGTGACAAGGAGTTGCGCTGCTCTACTAATTGAAACACAAATTATGTGGCTGGATTAACCAAGATACTAGATTCGACTATCATAGGAAAGTGTGTGTTGGTGTGTGAGCTTGGGATAGTGAATTAAAATACACCACAGACAAAGGATGGGGCAGAGTAAGGTATGCCTCTCCCCTGTTGATGGTATGAGGGTCTCCCAGAGTAGGGTGTGCCTCTCCTCCTGTTGATGGTATGGGGGTCTCCCAGAGTAAGGTATGCCTCTCCTCCTGTTGATGGTATAGGGGTCTCCCAGATATATGATGGGGCAAACTAAGATATGTCTCTCCTCCTGTTGATGGTATAGGGGTCTCCCAGAGAAATGATGGGGTAGAGTAAGGTATGCCTCTCCTCCTGTTGATGGTATGGGGGTATCCCAGAGATATGATGGGGCAGAGTAAGAAATGCCTCACCTCCTGTTGATGGTATGGGGTATCCCAGAGAAATTATGGGGCAGAGTAAGGTATGCCTCTCCTCGTGTTGATGGTATGGGGACTCCCAGAGAAAGGATGGGGCAGAGTAAGGTATGCCTCTCCCCCTGTTGATGGTATGGGGTATCCCAGAGAAATTATGGGGCAGAGTAAGGTATGCCTCTCCTCGTGTTGATGGTATGGGGACTCCCAGAGAAAGGATGGGGCAGAGTAAGGTATGCCTCTCCCCCTGTTGATGGTATGTGGTCTCCCTGAGATATGATGGGGCAGAGTAAGGTTTGCCTATCCTCGTGTTGATGGTATGGGGACTCCCAGAGAAATTATGGGGCAGAGTAAGGTATGCCTCTCCTCCTGTTGATGGTATGGGGACTCCCAGAGACATTATGGGGCAGAGTAAGGTATGCCTCTCCACCTGTTGATGGTATGTGGTCTCCCTGAGATATGATGGGGCAGATTAAGGTATGCCTCTCCTCCTGTTGATGGTATGGGGACTCCCAGAGAAAGGATGGGGCAGAATTAGGTATGCCTCTCCCCCTGTTGATGGTATATGGTCTCCAAGAGAAATGCATTGTAACTGAGAAATGCATTCTGAATGTATGCGATCTGCCTACGTATTCACTCGAGTTACAACTGGCGTGAATCCATACATAATAATGTATAAGACCATTTAATGCAAAATGCAACTCAACAGACCGGAAGCTAACTTTGGAATACGACCGTGTGGTGGTGGTTTTGCAGAAATTGTTCATTCGACCATTACACATGTTGTAATGTATTCACAATACGGCCATCCATAGGCCAGTCAGTACATTGGGTGGGGCGAGGTAGCTGGCCTGTCAATCGACAGGACCGGAGTTCGTGTCCACTACTGCCATTTTGAAAGTTGACCAACTTGCCTATCCGGGACCCATAATCATAAAAGTGACACGGGGCCCTGTAGCCGTAGGTCATGCACTACTATACTATGATCCTGCGATATATGAAATTTGAAAAGAAAATCGTTTGAATGTCAACCGCATGGGCTGTTGCACTGTTCTCTATGAGGTGCACCTCCCCGTACATCAGGCGGAAGCAGGATTTTTTCCGTGTGTGGCGAAATTTACGCGAAGGCTATCAGATAATTCTACAATGTATGAAATCACCTGTTAGTTGGCACGTTTTGTCGGTTCATTCAGTAAATGGACTTAAGACTACAGGGGTCGTCAACATGAATCAACACTGCTAAAATTCAGCAACAGAGAACGCTCACTTACGCGAAGAGTTTACGCTTATTTAGTGGATTGACTGTCAAAGATGCTTCCTCATTTCGTTTAGTTTTGAACCCATCGCAAATACACGTTCGTTGATGTTCCGATCTATTGTGTGTGAATAGTTTTAAAACTATTACTTACAAATATATCTAGACACGTTGAGAAGAGGAGGATTGAGAACAATCATTGTCAAAGTCAACACTGAAGATAATTTGTTATATTCTTTTTTATTGTCATCAGGAAGAATGAAAACGCTCTCATATCCAATCTACACTTTTACGTTACTAATGCTACTTTGAGCCATCTAGTTATATTACTCACTTTACGTTTGTGTAATCTATTTCTCTCAGTATCTTCATAACCATTCAATATTAAATATTCAATATATAAAAACCCCAAATTTGTATTTGGCCTACGCTTTATCTCCTTGTATCTAGTGTTGTCAAACCACACTTCATCAGTAATAGGCTGTATTAAAGTATCTTAATTAAATCTACCCGAAATAACCCGTGGCGCATCTAGTGCATAACATAACATTAAAAAAGTATGTAACATCGCGTGAGATTGTCGACGGTGCGTGTGTGCGTGCGTGTGTGTGTGCGTGTGTGCGTGTGTGCGTGTGAGCGTGTGTGCGTGTGTGCGTGTGTGTGTGTGTGTGTGTGTGTGTGTGTGTGTGTGTGTGTGTGTGTGTGCGTGTGTGCGTGTGTGCGTGTGTGCGTGTGTGCGTGTATGCGTGAGTGTGTATTTATTACATTGAACTATAGTTCAATAGCTAAACATTTGACAAGATAATATCGAAGAGCCACAATTATCGAAGAATGAAGAATGTACAAACATAAGAAGATACACACATTTACGCCAAAGAGTAACATTTAATATTATGTGACACGCTTCACGAAAGTTGATTCAGTAACATTACATCTTCTAAACGTGGATCGAAGAAAGCGAAGCGGTGAAACAATCATCACACAGGTCGAACGTTGCTCTTCCAGCGCGTACAACACTTAACCCACTCACACATCTACGCAACAGGAATTTACACTTGGGACACCATGTAACTAGTTCTTTGTTTCGACAAAAACAAAACCTTAAACAATGCTTACGTGATTCTGCAAACACATTCGTCGATTATATATCCAACAAAGAAAAACGACGCATTATACAATATATAACATTATAACTACATGCACTATACAGCGTGAGTACCAATGTCCGTGTAAATGGTCCAACTAACATGGTCCAGGTTCGGAGACGTGCTCGAAACGTCTGCACAGACAGTCCTTGCTGTCGGCGTACTAGGTGGCAGGTGTTGACCCATATAGAGCGCGGAAAGGCCGTCACTCCGTGAACCTGTTATTTGTCCCGCGCGGCGACTACAAAGACGCAGGACTGTGGACTGAGGACTTTGGCTGAGGATAAGCAAAAGGCAAAGAAAGAGTGATTGCTGCTGTACGATCAACTATTGCTACTACAGCGCAGAATGGGCCTGACTAAGAAGAAATAGCGTATGCACGTTCAAAACGCACACATCCATTGCGGAAGTCGCACGTGTCGTGATCTTACTCTGGCTTCCTCACAACGTTGTTCTGATACAAGCCGTCGTCCTCCACGTGTGCCTGTCCCTGTCCCTGTTTCGAGATGTCGTAGTAGTACTCGTCCCCTGCAGCGCCACCTGTGAACAACTTTTCGATCTTGTTGACGACGTCTGCGAACGACGGCCGCGAGCTGGCGCTGCTGCTCCAGCACGGCTTCATGACCTGGTCGTACCTGTAAGTAAAACGACGCGCACGGAACGTGATCAGGCCAATTGCTGGAAAGTCAGATAAACGAAATACAAATGTAGGGATAGCATTTTAACTTGACTGTTCGTGCACAGATATAATGCATTACCATCAATTTAAATGGGATATATGTGTGAATGCGAACGTACAACAGTTGGCAGCTCTGCAAACGTGCATGCATGTCTACTTATCACGTGCATAGTGACACGTATCCGACTTCCGTAGATGTCTAAATATATATATATATATATATATATATATATATATATATATATATATATATATATATATATATATATATATATATATATATATATATATATATATATATATATATATATATATATATATACATATACATATATACAATATACATAATGTGTTCTTTATGTGCCGTTAATTGGCAGATAAATATTGCAGGTTGCATTACCTATAATACACCAACATAAGTGTGGGCATGTTTCACTTACATCGTATCTTGGCAGTGCGTCGGGCGAGGCATGCGGTACCCGCTGTCGAGGACAGCCTTCAGTTGACTGCTACTTTTGTCGGAGTAGGGAACTTCACCTGCGACAACGGAACAACAAACTGTGGTCGAGGTGTTCTTGTAGACGATAATGATGTTTGTGTTGTTGATATCATTGGTAATGTTGTTGTTGCTGTTAACGTTGTTGTGATTGCAGTATGAGCTGCTGCTGCTGTTCGAGCTGCTGTAGTTGTTGCTGCTGTTGTTGTCATCGTCGGTGATCATAATAGCAATTAGCATGATCAATGGAGACTACTAATGATTGTGGATATGATGACAGATGCAGTGTTATTGATGTAGTTGTTGTAATGGTTGTTACTATGACTGTAGTTGTGGCAGACGCGGTCGTGATCATGGTTGAATGGCAATTTTACGATGTGGTGGGAATAGTGTTGTTGTTGTTGTCGTTGTCGCCGTAGTTGTAGTAAATATGTCGTTGTTGTGGTTGTTGCGGTTTCGTGGCGGCGACTATGAAGCTTATTTAACAAGATGTAACAAGATTTAACAAGATTTAACAAGATTTAACAAGATTTAACAAGATTGCCATCCAAGGCAAAGGCCAACATAGATAACAACAAGAACAAGAACAAGATGTTTATTTGTCCCCAAATTAAATTATCCAATGTGCAGTTTAAGGTATATTACTATATTTAATATACATATGTTTCATGCATACTTCAACTATAATTAACCTAAACTCATAATATTTACAAAATATAAAAATATAAAAAAGAGGTTATTGACTCCTATTGAGACAAATAGATCGCTGTCATATGTCAAATTATATTTGGCCTCTCATATATATAAAAAAAATTATTTTAATATTTTTTTAATAGGGTGTCTATCTCTTTGTAAGTGTAACTGTACATAAAGTGTATGTATGCTTGCGTATAATACATAGGTAGCTAATTAAATGTAGATTCCTAAATACTTGTATGTGTGAAGCACCTATGTATCTATCCCTATATATGTATTTTATTAGTTTTGTAATTTTTTTTTACATATATAACAATTTGATATTGTACATGTGATTTCATATTTTTTAAGAGAACATTTTTGAAATAGTACGCAAAACCACGTAAACTGTGAGTGAATGTTTTGTATAACTAATTCTGGAGTATCATTTATAATGTGTGGCAAGGAAGCCATTGACTTATCGAGAGTCCAACATTGTTAATCTATGAGATATGTGTCAATATTCTTTTTAATGTAGTTACAGGACGACGACTGGACGGCGACATCTACAACGGGAGAATGACGAAGAAGAATGACGCCTAACCTTTGCTGAAGATCTCCCACAGTGTGACGCCGTACGACCAGACGTCTGTCTTCTCGTCGTACTTGCGCCTCTCCCCGGGGGCCGCGCTCAGCTGCTCCAGCGCCATCCACTTCACCGGGATCTTCTCCTGCAGCGAGACAACAACTCAACTACATCAAACACGACAACCTCCCTATACGCCAGGCCTATTAACACTGCAAATTCTGTGTAATGGTTGAAACGAATACGATTTAATGCAGTAATAGTTGAAAACACCATTAACTGTAATTAGTCTGATTTAATACGTGCGGGTGTATTGAGCAGAAGTAAACGCTATGCAGAATACTGAAATTCACAAAGCAACACCTGTCTTACTTTCTCTCTCTCTCTCTCTCTCTCTCTCTCTCTCTCTCTCTCTCTCTCTCTATACATACATACACATATATATATATATATATATATATATATATATATATATATATATATATATATATATATATATATATATATATATACATATTATTATTATTATTACATGTCTAAGCGATATTAATGTGAGAGACAAAGAAATAGCAGGCATTCGTAAGAAAGTAAAAACAATGCTGTAAAGAACAAATGTGTGCACATTATACTAACGTTGTCGTAGTCGCCCGAAGTCGCCTGTTCGCCTTTCATCGGCCCAAATCCAGCGACTTTGGCTATGATTACATCAGTTCCGGCGCTCTTCAGTAAGACATTGCGGGCGCCAAGTCGTCGGTGGACGATCTACAAAAACGTGTGTAAAACTTTATATACGAGTGACTGAAAAGCATACGATGATATAAACAAGTCAACTAGGTAAACCTTTGTACGCTATGTGTCATTATAATGAGTGCATTGGAAAATTAATTCATATGATAATTATATTTAATATAAATACAAAAATGATGATGATTGGTGATAATAATAGTAACAACAATATTACTACATAATAATAGTCATACATTAAATGAAATGTTTTCACTGTTTTACGACTTTGGCTACACAACGGTTTTTCACCTCATGAGAATGCAGTTGCTTCATCCCTCGGGCGATGTGCAGACCGATCGTTATCATCTTGTCCTCCAAGTCCTCCGTCACTTTAGTCTGTGCCACGAGCCACTCTCGCAGACGGCCCAAGTCGCACAACTCAAACAGCAAGACGGGACCTGTAGCGGCAAACAGGAATAATGTATGAACACGGGATTATCTACAACATATCTCCAAAAGTTCAGAACAATCTACTTTGCAGGTGTGATGAATTTCTTTGACTAAATATAAGATATATAAATGGATGCAATTATCGACCTCACAAAAGTTGAGCGCTTGAACA
This sequence comes from Lamellibrachia columna, assembly GCA_963662155.1. Taxonomy (NCBI): domain Eukaryota; kingdom Metazoa; phylum Annelida; class Polychaeta; order Sabellida; family Siboglinidae; genus Lamellibrachia; species Lamellibrachia columna. The sequence continues at coordinate 16,995,125 of OY759274.1, forward strand.
AGGTTATCCCAATAAGAAACAACTTGCTAAATTGTTGCGACAATAATGCGTTTAATATAAATTATAGCATAAACGTGAAAGAGTCAAATCATGGTGGCGTAATATATATATATATATATATATATATATATATATATATATATATATCGACGTTGACAACATATTTAATTTAGTTGACAGTAATGCGTGTAGATGTTCTAATATAAAACACTAGCTATAAGTGCATACACAAATGAAACAAATGATCGAAACATCAACGACCACCGAAAGAGAGAGAGAGAGAGAGAGAGAGAGAGAGAGAGAGAGAGAGAGAGAGAGAGAGAGAGAGAGAGAGAGAGAGAGAGAGAGGGTTGACGCACCATATTCCATATTGACACAGGTGCCCTTACCTTGGGTAACAGCGCCGACGAACTGGAGGATGTTGTCGTGTTTTGGACAAGCAGTCGCAAAGAAATTCATCTTTGCAGTCATCAGAATCTCGTCGATGGCGTTGCCGCGTTCTGCCAACGTACAACTGGATATTCGTATCAACAACGTCGAAAATAATAACAGATGCCGAGTAGACCGAAGCGTGTATGTCAGTGAATGTGTAAGTCGATAATTAAATGAATGACTGAATGATTATGTTGATGAGTGGAATAGCGGATTAGTGAATTAGTGAAAGATTGAATGAGTGCATGGGTGAATGAATGAACGAGTGAATGCGTTCACGAGTGTATGCGTGAATGTGTGAGTGTGTGAATGAGCGATTGAATGAATGAATGAGTGAGTGACTGAGTGAGTGAGAGAGTGAGATAATCAATTAATAAAGTATTGAATGAATGAGTGAATGAGTGAAGTAGTAAATGAATAAATGAGCGAATAAGTGCAAGAGTTAATTAGTAAATGAACAAATGAGTGAATAAATGAACGAGTGAATGGGTAAAATAGTGATTAAGTGAGTGAGTGAATGAGTGGTTAAGTGAATGAGTGAATGAGTGATTCAGTTGATGAGTGAATGAGTGATTAAGCGAAAGAGTGAATGAGTGAGTGAACACACATGTTAAGTCAGAACAAGAATACATTAATTAACAATCACTAACACTTTACACGTTACCTTGCACTTGTAAGGTTTATCTGCTACTGTTACTGGCAAAACATGTCTGACTACAACAATCATAATATTGACGGCAAAAGAAAATACTTTGTGGATTATCGAAGATTTTGACAAAACGAATATTGCAATGTTAACGTGACCTCTATGAAGTAAGCCAAATATCATATCAAGTCCTGACCCGTCTCGTCTGAAAAAAATAATAAAACCCTTTGTAAAGTCACGAACTGGCGTCTGTTATACAAATTGCACATATGTTTAGTTGCTACCTTTGCACAGTACATGTTAACTCTACATTACCTGTACACATATCAGTCAAGACTTACGCTTCAGCCTCTTCGCTACGACCTCTTGCTTCCCGTTCTTCACCGTCAGAGTCGCCTGGTAGATGTCGGCGAAGCGCCCTTTGGCGTTCGGCAGTCGCTGGACCAGTTCAACATTTCCGGCGGGGATCTTCCAGGAGGCGACACTGTCGGTCACCATGTTGCCGTACAAATAGACGTCGTCGTCGTCGTCGTCTTCGTCTGGCGTGTATTGGTTTTGTCCCGGTTTGTGAGAGGGACTCTACGATGGACAGAGAGACAGGAGTTAGTAACCTCCCTTGCTACAATAAATACGGTACCGACAATTATGATGACAAACATTATTATAATGTTATGTATTATGACCTTAATAATGACCGGAATGATGGTTGGGACAATGACTTCACCAACGACATAAAGACGTATGACGTCATGAAATTACAAATTGCAACATGACGAAAGGCAATGCAAATTTATTGTAAAGTTCACATAATTAAACCCAGCAAGTAAACAACATGGCCGCGAAGAACATGACAGACAGACACTGGCTAATCACAGTTTGTGCTCCTGGACATGCCATTTGTTACTTTCTAATTAAATATGTTTGGCAGGAGAAACGTATATAGCAATTGCACTTAAAGTGTTCCCTTTTCTATATGTTTAGTGTAGATGTGTATGTTCTAAAGTGTTTTGACTGTTGCATTATGCGCAGTAAAATGATGTGTGATGATACACGCTTTAAGTTGTGCACTTAAGTATTGCGCGGTGATCCACACTAGCAAGACATGTTGTTTTGTGTAATGTCTTATTAGGAACAAATAAATAAATAAATCGGACGCATTAATATATGCTGGATGTGAAGCTCACCAAGTTGTTCTTCATTTGGACGGTGGTGGCGCCGGTCTGTGGTCCGTCGACGCTCCTGGCTCCGCCAAGAAACATACTTTGTCTCATGGTCCGTCTGAAGTCGTGGAGGTTGCGCGGCATGTACGGTTGGTTCTGGCGGCGTCTCGTTATAATGAACAGGACGAGCACGACGATCACCACCACCAGGATCAACATCACTGCAAAGATCGGCCCCTCGTTATAATGGACACTGCAGTGAAACTGGATGTAGCATGATTGCGAATTCACATTTCAGGCAAATTGTGATATTCCAACCGAAAACTTGAAAATTTCCTTCGTGGACTGTTACGTCCATGTTCACATGTTATCTGCTACGCCCTTGCCAACGGTTATATGCATATATATATATATATATATATATATATATATATATATATATATATATATATATATATATATATATATATATATATATATATATATATATATATATATATATATATATATATATATATATATATATATATACATGTGACATCTCGTGTCATGTCATATACGGCTACGCCCTTGCCAATTGATATATATCTGTGGCATCCTGGGTCATGTCGTACCGTTAACCTTGCGGCATTCCGTGCAATGTTGTACCGATAGCCCTTTGTCAGCATTCATATTATCTGCTGTGCTCGAATTAGAAGTCAATTGATAAGCATAATAATCATATTAACGATACAAAAAGACGCATCGACTAAGTGTCATCAAGTGTGCCTGACCAAACACAGAGTAGTCGAAATGCATGCACTTACAAGTGACCTCCCATAACATAATACATACAGTTCATCTCAAATGTATCGTGCAGTGAAACACGATTTCATTTCGTTGTAAATATTCAAGCAATTTGCTAGAATTAGTAATGAACGAAGAAAAAGAGGCCAACTATTGGAAGACAGAGAAGACGACTGGGACAGCATCGCGGTGACTGGAAGCATCGCGGTGACTGGAAGCACGAATACCAATTGAGGTACTACTCATTTGATGAGATAGTTGCCCAGCAATGGGAGGAATGCGGCTGACAAAGAAAGGTGTGACAAGATTTAACAACACTGTCATCCCAAACAACAATTCCCAGATGGCAAGTGGACAAGGAAGCTATTGGCTTAACGAGAGTCCAACCATTTATACAATAACTTACGTATAGCCCGCCCTTATCAGATATCTGTCAATTTTATTTTTTAAACATATTTACGCTACTAGCATTAACACAATAATTTGATAGTTTGTTCCAACCATTTTCTACCCTCAGTGGGAATGAGTGCTTTATCATGTCCAACCTACATTGTTCCTTAAATAATGTTGCTTTTTGTCCTCTGGTTCTACTGTATTCTTTAAGCTTGAAGAACACATTCCTATAAATATCTTCATAAGTAGTCACTATTTTTAACTCTTCTATTTGGTCTCATATTAGTCTCCTGGTCTCTTGTTTCAACGATTCCAAAGCTTCAAATTTCTGTATATCATTTTTGCAGTGCTTAGAATTGATCGGGTCAAGCACGGATTAGTTGCGAGAAATTGAGAAAAACTTACCGATCACTATTCCTACAATAGCGCCCATTCCTAGTCCACCGCTGCTCGCTGTAAAAATAAAATGTTGCAGTTAGTTGATGCATATATATATATATATATATATATATATATATATATATATATATATATATATATATATATATATATATATATATATATATATATATATATATATATATATATATATATGTATATGTGTGTGTATGTATGTATGTATGTATGTATGTATGTATGTATGTATGTATATATGTATATATATATATATATATATATATATATATATATATATATATATATATATATATATATATAATACTGCGAAAGTGTAATTGCGCCATTTGACTTGGATATGTGTAATCTATCAAACATTGTTGACTGGAAACCAGTGTGTTCGATATAGCATGCACATTGAAGCTTACTATATCTTTACGATAATGGTGATATATAGATATTTGAAGCTTTGAAATCGTCACAGAATGAATGTGTCATCGTACGTGTTATTATTTTCATTATTATTGTTATTGTTATTGTTATTGTTATTTAAAAACAGAGTCACGCTATGCTATTATATATGGTTAACAGTGACATAAAATCGGGCACTCCACTCACCTGAATCGTCTTCTACAAGATCTCCCGAGTTGAACGGGAGTGATTTCACTTGGCTAGTTTTGCCGCCCTCATAGACAGTGACAACATCGATACTGTAGTCGTTATTCGGATCGAGATCCTCGACAATATACGACGACTGCGCAGCCGGCAACGTCACTTCCTTCTCGACATCCGACGCCGTCTTGTAGCTGATTTTTACCCCCTCGGTGACGTAACAGCTGATGACGTACTCCCACCAGATCTCCACCTTATTGCCGTACGTCTTGACCACCGTCAGGTTTGTCACGGTGGGGTCTAAAAGCGATGCAACGCGTTGTCAAGTGTCATATTGGAGAAGAAAACACATCAGTTACAATCGAAGACTCGTATACACCTGAGCAACAGCCGCAGTGCCACCTACCGGCAGGTTGTTATGTTACTAAACATATTGTCTGTCATCATGGCAAAAAATAGCAGGGAATAGAACATGATACGTTATCACTGCTGTGCATATTTAACTTGTAGGAATTAACTTAGTGGTTGTGACAAATAATCCATGAAACTTGTAATTATCACTTTTTGTGCACTTGTCTTTATTGGAAGATAAGAACAGACGAAACATCCACTTATGGCAGTTGAGTCAATAGTATTAATTTACATTTAAGAATTGTATTTCAAATGAAACAACACCAGGTGTACGATCTTAGGCAACATCAGGTGTACGATCTGGGGCAACAACAGGTGAATGATATTGGGCAATACCAGGTGTTCGATATGGGGCAACACCAGGTGTACGATCTTGGACAACACCAGTTGTACGATCTAGGGCAACACCAGGTGTACGATTTGGGGCAACACCAGGTGTACGATATGGGGCAACACCAGGTGTACGATCTGGGGCAACACCAGCTGTACGATATTGGGCAATACCAGGTGTACGATATGGAACAACACCAGGTGTACGATCATGGGCAACACCAGCTGTACGATTTGGGGCAACACCAGGTGTACGATATGGGGCAACACCTGGGTGTACGATATGGGGCAAGGCTAAACAACTCGTAACTTTTACTCACACATGTTCACTCCGGAAAATCCGTCCAAGGCGCCAAGCTGGAATTCAGAAAAGGTGTTGCCATTCAGACAGTTTGAACATGCAGTGTGATAACCAAACGAGTTATTTAGATTCATTATTGTCAACTATTGTTATAGACCAACAGGACGCACATGACAAGAATGGACGTCGTTGGAATTGGGGCACGGTAGCACAGTGGGGGAGCAGTGGCTTCTCAAACGAGAGGGTGTGTTTAGCCTACTTTGCCCCGGGATATTCTGTATAATTAAATATAGATAATAGTGAAATTGCGGGAACATAACTCTCAAGGTGTGATTGAAACATTCTAATGAACTTATCTACATGGGAGGAAGATTAAGATCGCATTGAGTGTTTCTAAGAATATATAATAACATTATTCTATATACCTGTGTAACCAATCAACACAATGAAACTAATATAATTTGAATTGTTGGTGTTGATAACACAAAAGACTTAAATAATATATCAGTATATAACTGCTCAATGTAGCGAAAGTCAAGGAAATAACAACCAAGCGAGAACCAGCTTACTTTGATTTGTGTGGCCGTCGATAGCCCCGCGTGGTTGAAGATGGTTGCGTCTATTTGGTACTCATGGCCCGCTCCGTGAAGAAACCAGCAGTTGTCGAGGTAGAATGCCTGGGTCAGGTAGTAGCACTCGTTCATCGGTGTACAGTCGCATGTTCCCGCGTCCAGGCATTGCTGTGTGTTCTGATAGGTGAATAGACAATAGACGTCAGAGACATGACAGCTTAGTGAAAGAAACAATTATACTGTATTTTACGGCGCGTGATGTTTATCAGTGTTTGATATTAAGTATGCCGTCAAATACTTTCAATATCCTAATCAATACACAATACAAAATGTTAACTTAATTATCTTTGCTGTATTTGTATAGTTTGTGTTTATATGTGAGGATTTATGTTAAACATATACATAATCCGTTCCACGTGAACGTTATAAACCAAAGTTGTAAATACGTGAAAGATATTAGTTTTGTTTACGTGTGTTGGGAATGAGGCTCTATTTGTTTACGTGTGTTTGGAATGAGGCTCTAGTTGCGTCTCGTATTGATATAATATGTTGGTAAGTCAAATATGTGTGAACTACTTATTGGTTTTGAGAAATTGAAGAAGGTCAACTTTTGTACTTGTTAGCAGCATAGTTGCCTTACCGAAATCATTAATACTGGGTTGATAAATTAAAAACATTTATTCAAAATCTTTAGAAGATATGCAATAATAATGCTCCAGCAGTTGTCATTGAGTACATGTTGTGACAAGGGCTGCGTAAGAAATGTTTCTGTTACCGTACCTCGGTTTCCTTCTGTCCATTCACTGTCCCGTTCCACACCTTGGTTCCTGTTGTGACGTCATTGACGATGTACTGTATACTCCGGATGCCACTCTCTCGATCATTTGCTTTCATGTTGATCCTGAAATGTCAACACCTGTGCTCATAACACATTCCAATGATATAATATCAAATTAGTATGAACATTATTTTGTTATTTATTATTCTGTCGGAAAGTAATATTTCTCATAATATTTTTATAAATTATCAATACCGACAAAATGATATTCATCACCTCGTTCCGCAGTGTTGCATAAGTTACATAGCATCTGAGCTTTTCCAGGGAGATAACGACCAACAGAGATATGTAATGTTTTATTTCCACAGCGAAATTTATATAAATTTAGTCGGTTAGTTGGCTCAAACATGTTACATACTTCTTGAAACCTACTTCTTCTATATATATTCTGTAATTTGAACATAACCTATTTGCATGAGTTTCATTATGCCATGTTTGTCTGTTAATATTAAGTATAAAAACACGTAGTTACCAAACAAATTTAAATGTAACAGCAAGTTTTTTGTTTAAAACACACTGATTATAAATTATGAATTCACAGAAAGGAGCAAATAGTTAGGTCACTGCGTGGTAAGTCTATTCTCTACTACACCTATTTTCATACACGAATGTTTTTCAGTGGACCATTGAGCTGTTCTAGCGTGGTCTGACGAGGAGATGTTAACCAACACCAGCGTGACGTCACGCACCTGGAGCCGTAGGGCAACAGCGTGACGTCACGCACCTGGAACTGTAGGGCAACAGCGTGACGTCACGCACCTGGAGCTGTAGGGCAACAGCGTGACGTCACGCACCTGGAGCTGTAGGGCAACAGCGTGACGTCACGCACCTGGAGCTGTAGGGCAACAGCGTGACGTCACGCACCTGGAGCTGTAGGGCAACAGCGTGACGTCACGCACCTGGAGCTGTAGGGCAACAGCGTGACGTCACGCGCCTGGAGCTGTAGGGCAACAGCGTGACGTCACGCACCTGGAGCTGTAGGGCAACAGCATGACGTCACGCACCTGGAACTGTAGGGCAACAGCGTGACGTCACGTACCTGGAGCTGTAGGGCAACAACGTGACGTCACGCACCTGGAGCTGTAGGGCAACAGCATGACGTCACGCACCTGGAACTGTAGGGCAACAGCGTGACGTCACGCACCTGGAACTGTAGGGCAACAGCGTGACGTAACGCACCTGGAGCTGTAGGGCAACAGCGTGACGTCACGCACCTGGAGCTGTAGGGCAACAGCATGACGTCACGCACCTGGAACTGTAGGGCAACAGCGTGACGTCACGCACTTGGAGCTGTAGGGCAACAGCGTGACGTCACGCACCTGGAGCTGTAGGGCAACAGCATGACGTCACGCACCTGGAACTGTAGGGCAACTGCGTGACGTCACGCACCTGGAACTGTAGGGCAACAGCGTGACGTCACGCACCTGGAGCTGTAGGGCAACAGCGTGACGTCACGCACCTGGAGCTGTAGCGCAACAGCGTGACGTCACGCACCTGGAGCTGTAGGGCAACAGCGTGACGTCACGCACCTGGAGCTGTAGGGCAACAGCGTGACGTCACGCGCCTGGAGCTGTAGGGCAACAGCGTGACGTCAAGCACCTGGAGCTGTAGGGCAACAGCATGACGTCACGCACCTGGAACTGTAGGGCAACAGCGTGACGTCACGTACCTGGAGCTGTAGGGCAACAACGTGACGTCACGCACCTGGAGCTGTAGGGCAACAGCATGACGTCACGCACCTGGAACTGTAGGGCAACATCGTGACGTCACGCACCTGGAGCTGTAGGGCAACAGCGTGACGTCACGCGCCTGGAGCTGTAGGGCAACAGCGTGACGTCACGCACTTGGAGCTGTAGGACAACAGCATGACGTCACGCACCTGGAACTGTAGGGCAACAGCGTGACGTCACGCACCTGGAACTGTAGGGCAACAGCGTGACGTCACGCACCTGGAGCTGTAGGGCAACAGCATGACGTCACGCACCTGGAACTGTAGGGCAACAGCGTGACGTCACGCACCTGGAACTGTAGGGCAACATCGTGACGTCACGCACCTGGAGCTGTAGGGCAACAGCGTGACGTCACGCACCTGGAGCTGTAGGGCAACAGCATGACGTCACGCACCTGGAACTGTAGGGCAACAGCGTGACGTCACGCAGCTGGAGCTGTAGGGCAACAGCGTGACGTCACGCACCTGGAGCTGTAGGGCAACAGCATGACGTCACGCACCTGGAACTGTAGGGCAACAGCGTGACGTCACGCACCTGGAACTGTAGGGCAACAGCGTGACGTCACGTACCTGGAGCTGTAGGGCATCAGCGGGCGGCCGGTCTCGACGTTCTTCTGGAAGGTGTACTCGACAAACCGAGGCGGCGACGAATCAACGCCCACGACCAGCGAATCAGTGGCGTTGTTCCCCATGACGTCAACAGCCTTCACGAACACCCGGATGAAGTCTCCATCAGTTATAGTTGCTCTAAGCTGTAAACAGATACATATTACACAATATATATTACTTAATATAATTGACAACATGTTTCAACTAAACTGTTTGACGTTGCGAATAGTGCCTGCGTATTATTTAATTTAATTTAAGTTCTACTGTACCTCAAATTCTTATTAATCAAGTAAAAATATTCAGAGTTACAGTAGTAATAGTAACAGGAACGGGACATAACTGCGACATATGAACGAATATACACCAATGAATGCTTGATGCTGACGAGGTATTAATAAAAAAAATCGCTGAAGCAATGTCGTATATCTTCACATTGATGGTTTAATAGTTAGTACAAGTGCAGTAATAAATATAGCAATCATCCTTAAAAAATAACATCGTAATTATACCAAATGCTATATTAAATGAGAACAAAAACATATTTATATTTGGTGGCGAGCCATGAGTCTAACGATGTGTCTGTGAGTACCTCGTAGTGATCCTCTTCCACGTCTGTCCACGTGGTCGGTGCCGAGCTGTCCACGTGACCATGACCGATATAAAACTGGACTATGCCATTGACGTTTGGAATAGCTGCCAGCGTTCTGTTTCCTTCCAAATCGTCTATGCCTGCAGTACAGACACTGCTGATATCATCGGAATATGTGTATCACAAATATTAAATAACATGTCGCATAAACATAAATAATACTTAAATGGAACGGTTATAATAAACAATAAACCTGTTGTGGACGTTAATGTATGCTGAAGAACTTGTGGTATGTGATTTGCTAAACCGCTTGAAATGCAAATATTATATAGTTATGCGTGATTACTATACATGCACGCGTAACACGAGTACCGCTGAAAATGATATCAGGAAACGCCCGAGATCAATTTATATGACATCATACGTACATTTTTACTGTGTCATTATGATATATGTTCAAGGCATAAACCGGTGACGCAAAATGTGGTTGTGTTTTATGTTATTAATTATACAAAGAAATAAATATATTGTAAAATACTCTGGCCTCGATATAAGTTAATGAGTTAACCATCAATGATTCAATTATCTATTTTATAATTGTAATAGAAAACACACATGACATTTGTAGATACATCATATGTCAATCCAAGTTCAACCGCACCTTTGTCAACAGGCCATTTCTTCACTTTGTTGAGCAGTTTGTTGTTATGTTGGAAGGCGTTCTCAAAGTGTCCGTGCCAGTTGACACCAAGTGGATGTGTCGGGTCGACGGACGAAGTTAGCCAGGAGAAGCCGTCGCCGTTACCCGTGTCACCAGACACCGTCATCGGTCGGCCAGTGACAGTCACATTCGACCGCGAATCCCACAGGAACAGTCCACGGGCGAAGGCGGCATTCCCTGACGAATCCTCGACCTTTAGCACGACCGAGTACATCCCAGGGTCGGAGAGTGTGTAGGACGGGAAGTCCTTGTCACTAGAATCACAACACATTATACATCAATACTAACGTAACAGCTTTTAACGTTAATAATGTTGTAGTTGTATGACGATTGTATGACGATGACAATGGTGATGATTACGATGTTTTTGTTGATATTACTGTACTGTTAATGTTAGCATTGGTGCTGCTTATTATAGGTACTATTACTACTACTACTTCTACTACTAAAACTACTACTACTACTACTACTACTACTACTACTACTACTACTACTACTACTACTACTACTACTACTACTACTACTACTACTACTACTACTACTACTACTACTATTACTACTACTATTACTACTACTACTACTACTGCTGCTGCTGCTGCTGCTGCTGCTGCTGCTGCTGCTGCTGCTGCTGCTGCTGCTGCTGCTGCTGCTGCTGCTGCTGCTGCTGCTGCTGCCGCCGCCGCCGCTGCTGTTGCTGCTGCTGCTGCTGCTGCTGCTGCTGCTGCTGCTGCTGCTGCTGCTGCTGTTACTATCATTATTATTATCATCATCATCATCATTGTATCATCATTAACATCACCACCGTCACCACCACCGTCACCACCACCACCACCAAAACCCTAGTCACCACAACCACCACAACCACGACCATCACCACAATGTTTTGACCATGTTTTGCTTACGAGAAGGCCGAGTGCATGCCAGTCTGTACGGGCACGGACGTCTCTGTCAGAAGGTCTTCGCTGTCTGGTGCCAAGGCGAATACTTCGAAGGAGAACAGCTCCAGGCCCGAGTCGACGTCCGTCCAACCGGTCCACATGACTTGCCGGGTCGAAGATTTCTACAGGTACACCGGACAGTAGGGACAGTGGACACCAAGATTCATAGTTAATAACTGTGTTTATATTTTTGCATGTACGAAATTTACGTGTGAAATACGAAAACATTAGTAACTTCAAAATGATAAATGTATGGGCAATAGCAGATGATTGAAGTATTGATAAAAAATCCCACGGCGCTGTTAATAAACAGTTAGTATACTCTGTCACCATGGTACCATTGCTGTTGCATTCAAACTCTATAAGGTTATCTGGAAAAGAGGCCTACTTTAATCAGTGGTACTGGTTAAGCTCAGGAAGTCGACACAACACATTCCAAGAAAGGCGCTCACGTAGAACTATCAGGACAAATGGAAAAGGGCCAACAAACACCTGGCACAGAGACGTGGAAGTAGACGTAGCAACAGCAGGTTGCAGATGGAAAACAATTAGACATGCAAGCCCAAACCGTGTTCGCTGGAAAAGAGTCGTTAACGGCCTATGCTCCGCCACGGAGTGAAACGGCTTAAGCAAAACGTCATGCTAGAAACGTCACACGGGGGCGACACTGTACTCACGTTGTTGTCAATTTCACGTCCAACGTGAATCGGCACGTTATTCTCGTTGGTGCAGTTATTTGTTGCACTGCAGTGTTTGGGTGCCTCGAAGTCAAAAGTCACGACAACGTTCTTGCTGTTTGTGGCGCCGGTGAAGGTCTCTCGATAAGTCTGCTGCGTGTCTGTGTTCAACACAGTCTTGAAGCCACCAGTAGACGCTGTCATTGTCGCTTCCAGGCTGTGGACAGAGTGTGGACAGGTTACCAGTAGAAGTCACAGGTGTCGCGACTAGTCTGGGAACTGAGTGACATTGAATAAAATCTGACCAATTGAAGTTATATATGTCACGTCTACTCTGGAAACAGTGCGACATTCAATAAAACGTTCCCAGTAGACATCTTCGTTGAGGCTTCTATCACGGGGACAAGTTGACATTAACTAAAATGTTACCGATATAGGTCACTGTTGTCATATCTGCAGAGGGGAAATGGGTTGGCATTGAACAACGAAACGTTAAGAACGAAATGTCATCGTTACTAGTTGTATCTCGTCATTTTCGAACAGAGCAACAATAGCAGAAGCACAGTGCAGTGGAGGACAGACTTTCGAAAATGTTCATACCTGTAACGATGAGCGATTCCACGAGTCCACTTGTGCCGCACGTTCGGACAGTTGGACTCCAAGTAAGGTTTGGCAGGACTTACTGGGCTCTGACAATTGACTGTTTTGTCGTATATCGCGTCTTGTCCTGTAACAAGGCATGTGAGACTGTGGTAAAGTAACTGAGCACATTAGTACCTATCCACGCTGTGGGATGATATTATGATGTTCATATTATGAGTGAAACTAAGATTGACAATTGGAAGATGCTGACGAAACAATTAATAATAAATGGATGATATTTGCATCGACCGTTACAATGTTCATGAAACTATCAGCAACAAAAATGACAGCTACAAAGACATCAAAAACAACAATGAAGAAATCAAGACAAACGGAGTAAGAAACGACTTTAAAATGTAGATTACCGTAAATATGGCACCGTAATTAGAAGCGACAACTACATAGGGATCATCGATAGAACAGCGCATGCGCACTGCATCAAATGTGGCCCTTTGATAAATGAACAACAAGAAAGTAAAAACAAAGAAGGTGTTGCCCTTGAAAAGTGAAAAAGACAAAATGCTGCTTCTTAATAAGAAGCTTCACGCTTCGTTAAATCGAAGTGTGTTTCCCCATAGTGAGAATACATATATGCACGTACCGGTATTTTTCAGTACCACCCGGCCATCCGTGCTAATGACGCCCATTCCTACTTCCCCGATGTACGGTGGCTTGTGTGGTATATCGGTCGGTCGGTCGTACACTGTCTTCCAATCCATGACGACATATTTGACATCGTGCTGGTTGCTGAAAATGTATGAAACATCGATCGATTAAATATAATATCATTGGTACCTTTGTCAATAACGGCTGCAAACACATTTTGTCGTGATAAGTGTTTTGATTTAAAGATCATGCACGTATATGAATAACGAAGTCTTTCTATTTAATAATCCTTGATAACGAACACATACTTTTGTAACTGAATGCATTATTTTACCATCCATGCAATACAATAAAATTATTGACGTAAATTTACTTATTTATGCATTTGCGCTCTTCAAATGGTATGTCTTTGGTTGCGAGCCATTGTGAAGGATTGATGCTGGGAAGGGCATCACCTATGATAATTGCTAAGAGCTTTCTGACAAAGCGAGCAAGCTCATCTGTTTTGCATCCTCATCCTCATACCCATCCTCATTTCTTTCTTTCTAACCCTCTCCTCAGGCAGCGTTTTTGTCCAATGCAATCCCGGGTAACTCGGCTTGTATCATATCGTGTCAACAGTCTCTCTTCTTTTCTCAAAGTATCATATAAACACCACCCAGGTTATTATCTCACCTGTACAGTCGAGCTGTCGCGTTGCACTGTCCGGTAAAAACGACCTTCTCTGTGCCCCCAGATGTCTCCAGCAGACGTATTTGACACACTTTGAAGTCCGGTGAGTCCCGAACTAAACTCGGAAAAAATTATTTTGTCAGTATTAATCGAATTGAAATAAATGTACAATGTCGTCTTCCACCAATTTAATGACGCAACTGATTCAGCTGTGCAGCCCAGCCTTAATAATAAACATTATGACGGTAATGTATATAAATGAGTATCATCATCATCATCATCATTATCATAATCAATAGTAGGATTACTCTCGTGTACGTGACACAAATAATATTCAACTAATTGATAACCGGGAACTCGTGACAAAACATAGTTTTTTGTCGTTGCTAGCAAACCATGTGAGATAACATACTTATGTTGCAGTTGGTTCCTTCGAATCCGCCGGAACATGCGCAGTCGGAGGCGCCGGAGCGACAGGTTCCGGGATAACAGTTGGTCCTGAATGAGCATTTCTCTGTAGAAGACATTAATACATGAATAACTTGGTGGAACCAGGGACTATTGTGGTGATATATAATACTAATAACAACAACAATAACAACAGCAACAACTATTGCTATTATTATCATTATAGTTATATAATATAGCGTTGTGTCCGCCTAGACAAGGCGCTCATGTCGCTTACTCCAGTACCAGAGTAAGTGTTTGTTATAGCAGCTAATGTAATATAGCGTTGTGTCCGCCTAGACAAGGCGCTCATGTCGCTTACTCCAGTATCAGAGTAAGTGTTTGGTATAGCAGCTAATGTAATATAGCGTTGTGTCCGCCTAGACAAGGCGCTCATGTCGCTTACTCCAGTACCAGAGTAACTGTTTGGTATAGTAGCTAATGCAGCGCCCGGATGTGTTTGCATAGTTGAAGAACATTAGCTATGTGAGTATAGAACATGTTTATTCCATTTCTCTTTGTGTGATCT
The DNA here is from genome assembly GCA_963662155.1 of Lamellibrachia columna. Lineage (NCBI taxonomy): Eukaryota > Metazoa > Annelida > Polychaeta > Sabellida > Siboglinidae > Lamellibrachia > Lamellibrachia columna. Next base: position 17,010,161 of record OY759274.1, read on the forward strand.
TTTACTTCCCCTGGCATGAACACCAAGTAGACCAACTACTTCAAGTGTCTCTTCCGATAGACACAGTCAATGTGGAGTGGCCATCAACATTGTATAAGCTTCGAAACAGCATTAACCGGGATGGATAAGTACAATGACAATGAAATGAAAATTATATTGCTTACATTGTTCTTGTCACTACTCACCTACGCCACATGTCCCTCCCGTCTGGCCACTTCTGCAGTAGCATTTGTTGGCGTCATAACACAGAGCATTGTTCTGACAGGACGGTCGGCAGATCGCTGAGAACAGCAGAATAGCGATTTAAAATTTGCATGACACAAACAGCATAACAGTGGATGCCAATCAGCGATGTGTTGCTATTAGATCGAAGCAGGTGTCCCGAAGTCAGTTTGGGAAACAAGCGAAATTTCGTCATAGGTTCATGACAGAAAGTGCACGTTCGTCGAAAAGAAAACATAAAACGGGTTACCAGTAAATATATGTATATGATGGCGGATGTGATGTTTAGATTTGTTTAACTTACAAAGCTCAACAATCGAACTTGCACTTCCTTGCACGGCCTAATGTGCATTGTCATCCAAAGATATACTTCGTATAATCTAGTAATGAGTTTGGTGCCGATTGCTAAAAAGAAACTGGTGTCGTAGAAGGTGAAACATTTATATTAGTTAAAGCAGTGGATTTTTCTTGAAAAATGTAAGTTAAACAAATTCTGTCTACAGTGAACATTTACTTTTGCCTGTTGTGAGGAATAACTTACGTATATTGCAGCGAGCCCCTCGCCAACTTGGGCAGCACTGCTTTAAGTCAACCCTCGATTCTGACGTGTAGTAGCACACCGTTTGGCAACATCGATGTCTGGGAAAAGGGGCGGAATTAGTGTCTGGCATGGTGGTGGCGAACAACTGGTAAAATGTCTCCAAGGGTTATCGTTGTTGTGACGATAATGACAATAATGATTAAAACAATGGTGCGTATGTCGATTACGACGACTGTTACTAAGATGGCGTCAATAGTGGCACAGTGATAATGGTGACAAAGACGACGTCGTCGTCGTTAACATAGTTATCGTCGGTGACGGTGACGATCAAGATAACTGTGATGTTCACGACGTCGACGACAACGATGATGATGATGATTACGATGGTACTTGCTACTGACAACATTTTGATTTGCCTAGCGTAATTGGTGTCTATTTGGATAATAAATGCATTGTTCAACAATTGGATTGAAAAACCACATAAACGACAGTTGCTGACCAAAATGTTCGAAATGTATGGAGGCCATGGTCACCAACATCTCTACACAAGGACATGAGGAATAATCATCGGTACTTACCTTCTCCACCACCCTCCACAGCGATTGCAAACTGTCCTTGCCTTTCTCACACGGACCGTGTAACTTCTGGGACAGTAGTGTGAGTAACTGTAACATGTACGCCTACATGATCTCTCGGCTCAACATCCTTTGTGTACAATTACATGAGACGACCCAGAGTTTCGTATGTTTTTATCTGCTGTAATTTGTAATTTGCTCACACATGGATTGAGTAAAAGTAATTTTTAAGATATCAGTAAGAGTACCAATTATGGTTTAAAGGCAAGTGGTTCTTTAAATATTATATTGGTGATACATTTGTCGGTTGTCCCTCGTTCTGATAATGACTTTTGTGCGTACCTGTTCACGATTATACTTAATGATTATGTTTTGTTGCGCCTCTGAGCCCAGGTTCCTGAGGATATAGGCGTCATAGAAGTTGATTATTATTATTAGTATTATTATTATTATTAATGTGAAATACATTTGATGACCATGGCTGAATGTGTGCGTCGTGAAATCTGAGCTGAATACGTGTATTTAGCCATTCGTGAGTGACACGATGCGTCGCCACGATGACGTGTCATTTATGTAACTAAACAATCAGGTCACGTGGGCTGCGAATGTCTAATTACGAAACGAAATAGCATTTTGCGATGACGGTAGCCTCGAGTAGATATAGCTATATGTGCGATATGTGTATGTAGTGAACCCGGCCTCCGCTCATGCGATAACATGTATCATTATCACCCTCGCCACAACCTACATTTATGTGCAGATTTCGCACGGTATGTCGTGAATCCCTCAAACAGCATTAAGTGAGTCGCCCTGGCACACATCCAAATAAAGGAGACGGCTGCGTTATATGAGTCACCCAGGCATGGTTGTTTACGAGACGTACACATTAAGGAGACGGCTGCGTTACTTAGACTTGATCCTCTTATTGCTAGGATTAACGACCGACATCGACGTCAAACGCACGTTATTAGCAGAGACATGTTCGTCTTTGAGAATGCGAGATTATGTTTATATATAGTTATATTCCAAGTTTCACTCGGTAACTTCTACTAATTAATAACTAACTAGCTTGTATGTATGTATGTATGTATATATGTATGTATGTATGTATGTATGTATGTATTTATGCATGTATGCATGTATATATGTATGTATGTATGTATGTATGTATGTATGTATGTATGTATGTATGTATGTATGTGTGTGTATGTATGTATGTATGTATGTATGTATGTATGTATGTATGTATGCTGACAAGTTGAATGAGGCCTAATAAGACCAACACTTCTGGAAACCATACCACACAAAAACACATAACCGCACAAACACACAAACGCACAAACGCACACACACATTTAATTAATGAACTCCAGTAAGTGTTCTAAATACGCAATCTTCACAACGCTGCATGCTTCGCACACACACACACACACACACACACACACACACACACACACACACACACACACACACACACACACACACACACACACACACACACACACACACACACACACACACACACACACACACACACACACACACACACACACACACACACACACACACACACACACACACACACTTAATATATATCAATGGACTACAACATTCTGCGTAGAAACCGTCCAATCTAACCTCGTTTACCGATAACCATGTCACGTGGTGCGCAAACAATGAAATATGACGATGGTGGCGTATTTGATAACAACATCGTGACATGACCAAAGGAATAGTTTGACGCTACTTAATGCGTGATAACAAGCATGAGGGGCACCACTGATATATTGCTGTGATTAACGTTCACGTGCCAAATATTGTTCACCCTCAAAGTATTTCTTGTTCACCCATTTCTCTTCAAAGCCTTGGTAAAATAGCTGAAAACGTTACACCAACGAGCGGTTGTCATCATTCAGTTGCAAAACTATCCTTTGTGTAAATGTGTTTCTCATCAAATTACAAAACGTGGTCGAAGTCAATAATATTTGCCAATTTTCATAATTGAATCATAATGGCTGAAAAGTTTGACATATCACTGTCAGAACGTTCAAAAACGAGGTTGAAAGGCAACATTCATAAGTGACGACCTCAGTAGTGAGACAAACAATGAGGTAGACAGACAGTGAGGTAGACAGACAGTGAGGTAAACATACAGTGAGGTAGACAGACAATGAAGTAGACATACAGTGATGTAAGTGGGATACCACACCATGACGCAAGAAAATTCAACGCATCTAGTTTTCCAATAAGATCACAAGCAAAATCTTAGATGTGGTCGCAAAATCCACTTGACTTTCGCTTTTACTGTATCTCCAGCTCAACCGTTACAATAATTTAGACTGCCATCAACATCACTTAATTACTCACGAACGGCACAAGCACAACGTTTATTCAATGTGTTCACGGGTCCTATTCTGTTATAAAAAAACTTTTCAATTTATTAAATGGCGTTGCAAGTGAAGCCTACCAGAAATAAACTGTCGAAAGGATGTTCGCTAAACGTGTCAACTGGAAATTCGCCCATGCGCGTTCCATCGACGCTTTATACAACGTCAATACAGTAATTGGTAATGTGTGGTGTGGACACGATTGCGGGCGATCTCGCTGGGTGTTTTCAGTTGCACATTTGTTTGATATGTTGACATTCACAGCGGCTCTCAACTACGGGACATCCGGGCCAACAATTCGGCGGAGAATAAAAATACAGTCACATTGCTCTACATACCGTAGGTGATGGTAAAATCTGACCTTAATGTACAGTGACCACGGCCAACGGTAGACACCGAATGTATAAAAAAATTCGGCGGAGAATAAAAACACAGCCATATCGCTCTACATACCGTAGGTAATGATAAAATCTGACCTTAACATACAGTGACCACGGCCAACGGTAGACACCGAATGTATCAAACAATTCGGCGGAGAATAAAAACACAGCCACATCGCTCTACATACCGTAGGTGATGGTAAAATCTGACCTTAACATACAGTGACCACGGCCAACGGTAGACACCGAATGTATCAAACAATTCGGCGGAGAATAAAAACACAGCCACATCGCTCTACATACCGTAGGTGATGGTAAAATATGACCTCAACATACAGTGACCACGGCCAACGGTAGACACCGAATGTATCAAACAATTCGGCGGAGAATAAAAACACAGCCACATCGCTCTACATACCGTAGGTGATGGTAAAATCTGACCTTAACATACAGTGACCACGGCCAACGGTAGACACCGAATGTATCAAACAATTCGGCGGAGAATAAAAACACAGCCACATCGCTCTACATACCGTAGGTGATGGTAAAATCTGACCTCAACATACAGTGACCACGGCCAACGGTAGACACCGAATGTATCAAACAATCGATGTAATTCATAGTTTGACCTAAGCAATATGTATTACATTAAATTTCTTTTTTTACAATGGCACATTGAACTCCTCTTAACATACTAATGACTGAATCAAGGACTTAATCATTCCCTATTCCTGCTGTATTAGCACCTTACTAGAACCACATTGCTCTGGCCCGAAGTAATTATGTCAGTCCACTGAAAAACTAACGCTATTTTCCTGTTAATTACATTTAGGTGCTGCTAGAAAGTTGCTAGTTTCAAGAACGTTGTAGAAGACAACACTTACCAATCGACCAACTGAAGAGCGATGACAGAGAAACATGTAATGGCGAGCAAGGTTCCTCGCGCCATGGTGTATCAATTCCAATGGCTCTTGCCACGTATGTCTCTCTCTGTATATATACCTGTTTTACTTCCGCCTTCTGTGCCGAAATCTACTTGGTCAGGTAAATGCACACCAATCAGCTCTCGTGTTGACGGCGAAAAGTCCCCGTCAATTTCTATTGGTCTGTCCCTTCTAAATCCACTGGACGGAATTACTGAATTAAATGTGATCATTGTCTACCAGATTATGACACATCATATATTATTGTCAAACGTAGCGTTGGCGGCGTCGTATGTTGTATGTCTAAAGTTACTACCACCGAGTAAGATAATCCGCTGTGTTGACCGATGTGTTGTCTGTTTACAGCGGTCAACTTGGTCCGTGTTCTTTATTAGTCTTCATCGTGGTTATCATGAACGGTACAGACCTGTACGGACCAGCGACATGGTTAACTGTCACCGACATTGACGCTCAGCCATCAGCCTGCACGGGCCAGCGACATGGCTAACTGTCAACGGCATTGACGCTCAGCCACCAACCTGCACGGGCCAGCGTCAGGGGTAACTGTCACTGGCAATGACGCTACAGGTGGATATGAGAACAAATCGTATTCGCGCAATAACTGCAGCTTTGCTGAATTCTTCCCAGAGAAGTCAAACTGGCGCTGGAAAGAACAGGTCTGCCGAGGGTGAAGGGTAAAGCGTTTTCAACCAGTCCCAAGGTCGGTATACCGCGCTATACAATATACGTTCCTTTAATATACACTTGAGTGGAACGATGTGTGTCACAGAGACATATTTCTAGCATCCGTCCCCTGTGTAGGCAAGTTAAAGGATCTAGGACACAGCTCAGGTTGTGTAGTATTCAATCACAGTACACCGTTGCAAATACTCATTATCTATGCACACGCATATGCACACGCATATATATATATATATATATATATATATATATATATATATATATATATATATATATATATATATATATATGTATATATATATATATATACATATATATATATATATATATATATATATATATATATATATATATATATATATATATATATATATATATATATATATATATATGTATATATATATATATATATATATATATATATATATATATATATATATATATATATATATATATATATATATATATATATATATATACCAATAATTTGGTATATAATATATACCAATAATACCAATAATTCGCCACGTGTTCAGTGTAAACACGGATTTCAAAAAGAACGCTCCAGACGTGATCTCTACAATTTCACACGACTGGGACATTGTTTGGTTTATACACATGGATGGATTGATGTATGTCCCTTATACATAATTCCCTGTCTCAGGTGCCTGATGAGTATGTAGCTTGTACTCAAGTTTATGAAACAACTCAGATTGACTGTATACAAACAGGCACGCATCTCGCCAACAGCACTATGAACTACCAAGACGGCACCGGTTTGCTTCTGTGACGTTGGTGGAACATTCAACACAACTCCGTTGAACCGTGAAGACGAGGTCAATATAACATACACAATTTTCGCAAGCACCTGTCCATAATAAATTGCATAAAGCCTTTGGGCAGGTGTTTTATTCATACACACGGCGCCTTGTGCAGTCTCACCTCACCTATTAATGTCATTACATTGAACCGAATAGTGACATTAATGATCATAGAGCGTGTTGTTTGTCTGTGGGTCATAGCGGGCAACCCAGTACTGCTCAAATAACGTAGAACGTGACTGGCGGAGCGGAACCAGCCAAATACACCGGGAAAACACAGTGACGGGACAGACACAGGCGACGGGACAGACATAATGACGGAACAAACATAGTGACGAGACAGACACGGTGACGTGACATACAGAGTAACGAGACAGACATAGTGACGGAATAGATAGAGTGACGGGACACACACAGTGACGGGACAGACACAATGACGGAACAAACACAGTGACGAGAGAGACGCAGTGACGGGACAGACACGGTGACGTGACATACAGAGTAACGAGACAGACATAGTGACGGAATAGATAGAGTGACGGGACACACACAGTGACGGGACAGACACAATGACGGAACAAACACAGTGACGAGACAGACGCAGTGACGGGACAGACACGGTGACGTGACATACAGAGTAACGAGACAGACATAGTGACGGAATAGATAGAGTGACGGGACACACACAGTGACGGGACAGACATAATGACGGAACAAACACAGTGACGAGACAGACGCAGTGACGGGACAGACACGGTGACGTGACATACAGAGTAACGAGACAGACATAGTGACGGAATAGATAGAGTGACGGGACACACACAGTGACGGGACAGACACAATGACGGAACAAACACAGTCACAGTGACGAGACAGACGCAGTGACGGGACAGACACGGTGACGTGACATACAGAGTAACGAGACAGACATAGTGACGGAATATATAGAGTGACCGGACACACACAGTGACGGGACAGACAGAGTGCCGGGATAGACACAGTGACGGGACAGACATAATGACGGAACAAACACAGTGACGAGACAGACGCAGTGACGGGACAGACACGGTGACGTGACATACAGAGTAACGAGACAGACATAGTAACGGAATAGATAGAGTGACGGGACACACACAGTGACGGGACAGACACAATGACGGGACAGACAGAGTGCCGGGATAGACACAGTGACGGGACAGACGTAATGACGGAACAAACACAGTGACGAGACAGACGCAGTGACGGGACAGACACGGTGACGGAACAGACAGAGTGAAGGGACAGACACAGTGACGGATAGACCGAGTAACGGAACAGAGAGAGTGACGGGACGGACGCATTGACGAGACAGACTGAGTGACGGGACAGACACAGTGAAGGAACAGACACAGTAACGGGACAGACACAGTGACGGGACAGACACAGTGACGGGACAGACACACTGACGGGACAGACACAGTAACGGGATAGACAGAGTAACGGGACAGACTGAGTGACGGGACAGATACAGTGACGGGACAGATACAGTGACGGGACAGATACAGTGACGGGACAGACACAGAGCCGGGACAGACACTGTCACGGGACGAGGGAAAGGTGTAGAGCAAAAAATCGAGGGCAACAGGTGAAGATGGGGACGGTTCCGGATACAACGGGCCTATATACCTTGGACTAGATAATAATAATAATTAACTTATTTGACGCCTATATCCTCAGGAACCTAAGCTCAGAGGCGCAATAAAACAAAATGTTTAAGCAAAATAATGAACAGTCAGTATCCGAACGAGGGACCAATGATGATTAATTGGGGAAATGCAATTTGGAATAAATATATCCTTAGTTTTTTCTGAAGGTAGCTATATTGTCAGATGTTTTCACAGTGATTTTTGGGAGGAATACGGCTTTGGGCTTGGGCCGTGTCCCGTTTTAATACGGAATTGCTGAACATAAAAAATCGTAATAAAGTAGTTATATTATTTTCTTGTATTCGTCACATAAGTACAACTTCAAATGTCAAATTTATAGTAGACGAGGTGTAACTACTTATGAGTCTATAGTTTCGGCAAAACGCAGTGGATTTTTTTTCATTTACACCTGTAGGTTGGCCTATTCTAAACGAGTATACTACAATTGACTAAACCAACACGTAATCGTCTTAACTCTGTATCAGCATTATTACAAACTAGAAGCACGGTAGTGTAGTAATAGTAAAAATATATATTTATTCGTACGACAATGTGTACTGTTCAATTACAATTGACGTATCTTTGCACACAAAGATACTAACATGTCTTTGACTCAAAAAAGTGCTACACGCATTCTCTATATTATTCACACATCCTTTTCCAAGGAAACTGTGTTTAATAGTTTCTCATCCAGCCCCTTCTGATAGAGGTTCTGATTGATACAATAAAAGTAGCTAGGTTTCATATTATAGAAAGTCGTGGCATTAAGTTTGAACTGAGACAAAGTGTAATTGAAACTTTAGACATATATGAACCAATACCCCGAAGGGCTAGATTGCCCTCTAAAGAGAGTCTATCCAAACTGTTGTTGCATTTTAAACTACTCTGTATCAAGCGCACCATTCGATTCATGATCTGAATTTGAATCGGGAGACATTCTGCTAAAAGTAGTAGTAGTGCCATATAACAACAGTGAGTGCAAACTGGTAGATTAAAACGTTTCCTGATACCTTTGTGCCATGTACATTAAAATGCATCATATAAACATACATCATAGAAAGAGGAACAGTGTGACATTACTAATTGACGTTGTGTACTTATATTACAAAACACAGAAATGTAAATGTAGTGATTAGCACATCCGCCTTTCATGCCACAGTTCTGAATTCAAGACGCAAACCAGACACGGTGCATGTGGTGCTTGGCGATAAAGTTCTGAAAAGGCTAACTAGTTGAATGAGACCCCAAAATGACGTAACATTCTAACCACAATATAAGTATAAAGACTATAGTCAGTTATTAGAACGTTGCCGGGTGTTGGAAACAACTAGGTACTAGAAGATCTGTTTATATCAGCTGTGTTTTAATAACTGTTGTTCAACTGTGTGTGTGTGTGTGTGTGTGTGTGTGTGTGTGTGTGTGTGTGTGTGTGTGTGTCTGTGTGTGTGTGTGTGTGTGTGTGTGTGTGTGTGTGTGTGTGTGTGTGTGTGTGTGTGTGTGTGTGTGTGTGTGTGTGTGCGTACGTGTGCGTGGGTGCACGGGTGTTGTGTGTGTAATTGTGTTAAACATTTACAACATAAAGATACAAAATCAAGTGAAAATTGTTTTTTTAACATTCTGCACGATAGCATGTTCCTACTCTAATAACTCATACCACACCGTCATTATTACCAAAACTTATGTAATGCTGCTCTCCAACATGTCCAAATAGCAGAGGATCTCGAGTGCCAGAGTTAGAATTGGCAGTGATTTTGTTGACCGAGTAGCCTTGTTTCGTGCTCTGCTCCTGGCTGGCCACAATGTGTAAATAACGTACCAACATTTTGGCCATTCCTTGGACGTCATATACCATCGCCTGTGCTAGATCAGTGTCTGAAAACGTCGGCCTGCTACTAAAGTATTCGTACGTAGTAAGCTCGAATTTGGACATTGTGTTGTTTCTTGGCAATGCCTCTTTGTCCCCCGTTGTCAAAAAAGGATCCGCCTATGATGGGGATTTCATTCCAGGCTCTATGAGCAGCGACAGATAAACCACATTTGCCTACGTTAAGCTTAGTTTTAGGAAGAATAAGTTGATATGAAATTGATGATCTGAGCTGTCTGTGCAACAACTGATGACAACGTGTCGTGGTGGCCAACAAAGGCAAAAAGGGGTCAAGTGGGGTCAATGGGTTAGGGTGAATAATGACGTCGACGGTGAGAACGGATTGCGAACAATTGGCCCACCAGGGACACTAGGGACAAACTGGACTTGAAACAGACCGAGGACAATGTGAGCAACGACGCATGACTACACGTGCCTGCGAGGCGGCCGCCTGTTAGCTAACGTTTAATACTTGTGGTCTTTGGCACTTGTGAAACAATAACTTCCTATAAGCATTTGCTAGTATTTACTTGGCTGATACACGGCCACAGTGACGCAAGCAAACATTTCCTTCTTCCTTGATTAGATAGTCGTGGTTTTGTTGCTAAATAAACAAATGTATTTGTGTAATCTGCACATACGTTTCGTTTCCCTTGTAATTCGCATGCTGGAACCACAACTCGACCATGGATGTTTTATTGATAATTTAGCAACACTGCTTATCACAGGCGACTGGTGGTTTAAAGGCTTATGAATAAACTTCATGAACCTTTCTTTAGATTGACCAATAGTGGCAAACTATCAGACAACAACGAGACAACATCGCCGTGTGTAAGAGGTGCCAGTCTCCAAAACTTTCTTAGTGTCTTGCACCATATATTGTCAATACCTGTAAGTAAGAGCAGCAGCATTGTTTGAATATCTTGCACTTTACAGCGGTCTTTATATGACCAAAATCACCCATGAACATGTTATACCCTCTCCAGAATGAACATGTTATACCCTCTCCAGAATTAACATGCTATACCCTCTCCAGGATTAACATGTTATACCCTCTCCAGGATTAACATGTTATACCCTCTCCAGGATTAACATGTTATACCCTCTCCAGGATTAACATGCTATACCCTCTCCAGAATTTGCAATGCCATCGGCGATTAGGCTATCCTTATTAACAGTGCATACATGGTGGCCCAGATGTACAGCATCCTGAACACTCTGTAACTCGGTGCGATTAACAACAACTGTTCTGTTGTTGAGTTTACAACTGCAGACTCTAAAGTTTTGCATACAATAAAACTGTACATAGTAATCGTCTGCATTATGTTTACATATATCGATTATTACCTTGAGTCCAGACCTAGCAGGTGTTAGCAGGGCCAGGTCATCTGCATATCCTATGCCACCCGTATAGTGGTTGCCCATGTGGCATCCCACACCACTCTTCTCTAACTTTTCAAATAATCCATCCTTATATACAGAGATAAATATAGGAGAGAGGATTACTCCCTGTTTGATTCTATTACAGGCGGTACTACAGCCCAATATCATGTGAAGTTTTTGTTTAGTATATACAGCAGCAATCTTAACATCAGATGTGCATAACAACAACACGGGCTTTTGGTCAAACCTTTGGTGTCTTTTCAGCTGCTTGTTAAACAATATTTATACCGTTATCGTACCAGCTTGTGTTTGTACGTGTCCTGTTATTTTTCCGACGCACTTCCTCTCAGCTTGTGTTTGTATGTGTCCTGTTATTATTCCGATGCACTTCATCTCAGCTTGTGTTTGTACGTGTCCTGTTGTTATTCTGATGCACTTCCTCTCAGCTTACGTTTGTACGTGTCCTGTTGTTATTCCGATGCACTTCCTCTCAGCTTGTGTTTATACGTGTCCTGTTGTTATTCCGATGCACTTCCTCTCAGCTTGTGTTTGTACGTGTCCTGTTGTTATTCCGATGCACTTCCTCTCAGCTTGTGTTTGTACGTGTCTTGTTGTTATTCCGATGCACTTCCTCTCGGCTTGTGTTTGTACGTGTCCTGTTGTTATTCCGATGCATTTCCTCTCAGCTTGTGTTTGTACGTGTCCTGTTATTATTCCGATGCACTTCCTCTCAGCTTGTGTTTGTACGTGTCCTGTTGTTATTCTGATGCTCTTCCTCTCAGCTTGTGTTTGTATGTGTCCTGTTGTTATTCTGATGCTCTTCCTATCAGCTTGTGTTTCTATGTGTCCTGTTGTTATTCTGATGCACTTCCTCTCAGCTTGTGTTTGTATGTGTCCTGTTGTTATTCTGATGCTCTTCCTATCAGCTTGTGTTTCTATGTGTCCTGTTGTTATTCTGATGCACTTCCTCTCAGTTTGTGTTTGTATGTGTCCTGTTGTTATTCTGATGCTCTTCCTATCAGCTTGTGTTTGTACATGTCATGTTGTTATTCTGATGCTCTTCCTCTCAGCTTGTGTTTGTACGTGTCCTGTTGTTATTCCGATGCACTTCCTCTCAGCTTGTGTTTGTACGTGTCCTGTTGTTATTCCGATGCACTTCCTCTCAGCTTGTGTTTGTACGTGTCCTGTTGTTATTCCGATGCACTTCCTCTCAGCTTGTGTTTGTACGTGTCCTGTTGTTATTCCGATGCACTTCCTCTCAGCTTGTGTTTGTACATGTCCTGTTGTTATTCTGATGCACTTCCTCTCAGCTTGTGTTTGTACGTGTCCTGTTGTTATTCCGATGCACTTCCTCTCAGCTTGTGTTTGTACATGTCCTGTTGTTATTCTGATGCACTTCCTCTCAGCTTGTGTTTGTTCGTGTCCTGTTGTTATTCTGATGAACTTCCTCTCAGCTTGTGTTTGTACGTGTCCTGTTGTTATTCCGATGCACGTCCTCGCAGCTTGTGTTTGTACGTGTCCTGATGTTATTCCGATGCACTTCCTCTCAGTTTGTGTTTGTACATGTCCTGTTGTTATTCTGATTCACTTCCTCTCAGCTTGTGTTTGAACGTGTCCTATTGTTATTCCGATGCACTTCCTCTCAGCTGCGCAAACTATGCTGCAGACATTGTATATTTAAGTAAGTGTGTACATTGGCAATTATTGTCCAGTCATTTGAACGTAAATAAGCTGCACGAATTGCCCATTTCCAACCTCCACAGTAGTTGGGTTTTTCACACAGATGTATAAAGGGTTGCACGTCCTCCTAATTTCAACCAAATACACCGGGTATTCACGTATGATAATACATAAGCGATAGTGTATTTGCTTGGTCGTAACAAGGAAACGACAGAAATATAAATTACCTCAACCTATGTCAACCACAGACGTTACCCCTCCCGCTCGGCATTGTTTTCGCATGGGCTTACACGCTTACACGCCCTTACAGAGTGAGGTCATGCAGGCGGATTCGTTGCAGGCATTGAAACCAATGTTGAATGTAGGTATTGTTTTCAAGAACCGAGGGCTGATTGTTCGATACCGCAAACGCAGATTTGCTTTAACCGATATTAATAATGGTCATTCATGATACGATCGCTTAGCGCACATGATAGACGTATAGACGTGTCATAAATTAATCGCCGTTGATACGAGTTGACCCTTCAAGCCCAAATGCACACAACTGTCGCAACAACATTTAGTGTGTAGTGCCACTGTTGTATCGGATTAGGCAGCCGGTGGCTGTCCCACGCACTATCAATCTAGAGTCTAAACAGTGGTGCCGATGGCGGAGAATTAAAACAACATAATAAGGAGCTAGAAATAGTAACATACACACATACAATTTATCAATTATATAGCTTCAAGGGATTTTTTATTAAACAACTCAACGTTGTGTGCCAATATATCACTTTTCGTGCGAATGGCCCAGGTAGAAGTATTTTCTCCCCGTCCTACGCCGGGTAACTCAGTTAGTCGTTTACCTGTTACACCTGTCAGTTTTAGGGTTATTCGACAAAGATAACTACGCATGCACAAGTTTCTTTAAATATACGGTTTAACATGTATCAAACAAGAGTCGTTTTAAATCAACGTTAGTAAAACATTACTAACATTATATAGAGTAATATGTGTAGTACGTATTGTATTAACTTTGTTCTTTAGATTAGTATAAGTAATGGTATTCTCATATTAATTACATTAATGTGTCCGCTGCAAGTTGCTAGTTTCAAGAACAATGAACAAGACAAAACTAACCAATCGACCAACTGAAGAACGACGACAGAGAAGCAGATTATGGCAAATACGGTTCCCCGTTCCATTATTTATCATATATAAGTATAAGTGTCAGTGCTTCTTAATTGTCACCGATGTCACTATGATATATTATACATGTTGTTTGTCCGCGTTCCGTGCCATAAGATTGGCCAGTCGCGTGCGCAACAATCCACCAACTATTGATGGTTAAAAGTCCCCACCAAATCCATTTGGCGTAATGCACAACTTAATCTATTGGAGGACTTTGAGAACAATATTTACAATATCCACTATATCATAATATGTAAATTAAGATAATCTAACATCAAATGCCACTCAATCGTCCGGAAGCTACGTGTAAACTACGACCTTCTCTGTCGTCTCGTGGATGTTGTGGGAACTAAGAAGAGACCACAGTTTATTGAAAATTGACACCAGGATAGGCACAAGATATTATCAATATTTTATGTCATATATTCGTTACATTAGCTACATCCTGCCAGAATCCTATGATATCAGTGAGCTTTGTTTTGATCACTCGGTTCCAGCTACTATATTTCTGCAAAGATAATATAATCCGCAAGTAACGTTGTCTTGTATGAAGCTAATACGTGTATTGTTCTCTTTGGTTAGCGACTCGGCGACTATACTAAAAACATGATTTACTATTACTTTAATTCGTTTCCTGTTGGTTGGATAATCGATTAAGTTTTTCTTGGTGGCACAGCTGCCCTGGTGAAACCGAGTTTGAAATAAGTTTTTCATTGTATAATCCGTCCACTGCACACCAATTTTGATCAAGTGTCGCCATCTATCAAGTTACAATATAGAGTCTATGTTACGATATAGAATCTATGTTACGATATGGAGTCTATGTTACGATATAGAGTATATGTATCAAATGAAATCCGCTAAGGTTCGATTTGTGTTTCGACCGCTTAAAGGTTTATTTTTATAAAATCCCTAAAATCCATAATGCATGCGGGACACGACGAGGGGGTTCTGCATATAATACTTGTCTTCTCCAGCCACTTCGAGTCCACCATCTGTTCAATGCTTCATGCTGTCAATCTCTCTAGCCACTTCGAGTCCAACATCTGTCCAATGTTTCATGCTGTCAATCTCTCTAGCCACTTCGAGTCCACCATCTGTCCAATGTTTCATGTTGTCAATTTCTCTAGCCACTTTAGGTCCACCGTCTGTCCAATGCTTCATGTTGTCAATCTATCTTGCCACTTTGAGTCCACCATCTGTCCAATGTTTCATGTTGTCAATCTCTCTAGCCACTTTGAGTCTATCATCTGTCCAATGTTTCATGTTGTCAATCTCTCTTGCCACTTTGAGTCCACCATCTGTCCAATGTTTCATGTTGTCAATCTCTCCAGCCACTTCGATTCCATCATCTTTCCAATGCTTCACGTAGTCAATCCAGCCAATTTTTCTTCTTCCTCTTCAGTTTTTTTCTGGTAATTCTCCTTCTGTGCTGGTAAGTTCCAGACTCTCTCGTCTTTTCCAATGTACTTAGCCAGCTTTCTTCTCTTGGTGGAACATATCAGACCTTCTTCTTCCTTATCCCCTCCTTTATCTCTCACCCAGATTTTAGTCGTTCTCTGTGTCCTGCTTGTCCTGAGAAAAAAGATAAAGCTTCAATCAAAAACCAGAATCCCACTGTTTTGGACGTCAACAACTAGAGCGACTCGTTACATTCAGACAGATCATCAAATTTGCTGCGTGGTATAACGTCAATGCGTTGCTATGTGGAGTGGTGAATCGTTGCGTATCATATATGTTCTCCCAGCTAGAAAGAGCGACGATTTAGCTGCCTCGGGTGGCTCACTGAGACACAACACCATTAGGACATGACATGTCTCTGTTGGGCTAACGCACGTGGCTTTTGTTAGAGACAAAGCGACGAAGGTTGTTTGCCATTATCATCTTCTCTGTCATCGCTCTTCAGATGATCGCCTGATATATGTTGTCTTCTACGTCGATCTTGAGACTAGTAACGTTCTGCCAACACATCAACGTAACTAATTTGAGAATAACATTAAGTGTACCATTCTAACGAAAACAAAATTAATGCAACGCATATTACCTTGTCATAATCAATTTAACTGTAAAGCCTGGCTTCGTACGTCCCATGATATATATATATATATATATATATATATATATATATATATATATATACATATATATATATATATATATATATATATATATATATATATATATATATATATATATATATATATATATATATATATATATATATATATATATATATATATATATATATATATATATATATATGAGCTGACGTTTTCACATATCACACAAGCGAAATGTCGCTCACATTTGGTGCCAAACTCTTCAGTTTTATATCCTGGGAAGCAACAGTGAAACAGTAGAAATTAAATTATGGCGCTTCGATATACGATCTACCGCGGTGGCTAAAACGCTAGGCAAAAGGGAATTAAGTGAAATAATCGAGTACTGTCAACTGTTACGCTGTTGTGTGAAAATGCGGTCGGAAACAGAAATCAAGATATACCGGTCCAGAGCTTCCAGTGATGGCAAATCTCTTGAGATAGTTACCATGAACAAGACGTAATAGCTCGTTTAATTGTACTGGAGAAGCTACGTCCACTGATTCTAGAGTTAACGACTATTAAAGAAATAGTTTGCATGCAAGGGAAATAGTACAGCAAATTAGGAATGCGCAGAACAGTTTATAAACAAAGCAATAAGACTCATTGTATACCAACTTACGCTCAAATCCGGCTGTTATTTCATTTTTACCGAAAACTTTTACTACAACTATGTCAGATATTACCTGATGTATGTAATTTATATAAATGTTTAACTTTATCTGATATATATTCAACAATGCAAACGATTTAATTCACGAACTGTAAACAAACTCCTTTATCACTCTCTGAATTTGAGTCCGGGAATAGCTACCTGAAAAATACTGCCTCTAAATGTTGACAGAAACGGTTTCTTAACATATGTCTATAACAAGTTTATGTATAAAACATGTGTAATAGGAATACTTATTCTAATGAATATTGCTCTCTTTCTGACAATTCAATTTGCTACCTTATTTCTCGAATTGCAAACAAAGCCTATTTTCGCCCGTTGACTTCTCTGGGACTAACTGACGCTAAAATATTCCAATATTCCATGCCTTTTCTGACAATTCACTGCACGAAATTCAAACCACTGCTGCACCAAGATTGTGTATTTGGTGAATGTTCTTTAACCGAAAATACATGCCCATAAATAGCATTTTGAATAGGTTCCTAAATGATTAGCTAATCTATACAAATACACACTGAACACGTATCCACGTTTGTGTTCTGCGTGTGTAGGTACGTCTATGCAAGTGCGTGTATGCACGTTGATGTGTGCATGTAAGTGGGGTTTAGATCATTTATATATCATGAAAGGCGCAAAGGCTCTGCTGTCTTCCTTACATTAAGACTACCAGTGTAGCATGTTTCATGGACTGACGCTTCCACGCACCAATTGTGGATAACAATGGACAGATGCGTGAGAAGATCGTGTATGTTCTATTGGATCCGGCCTCACAGTTCAACGGGGTGTATTCGTCATCAACGTCATAGCAGTATACAAATGCCTTGGTGTTAGTTCACGGTGTTTCTGTCGTGAACGGATAATTTGATCAAATTACAACTCAGGTGATCCCTAGAAACCCTGAAAGGGGTTATAGTGTATGACTCAACAAAGTCATATCATAAACAAACATAATAGGCCGGGTTACTGTGTTTGAATTCCAATCAGCTTGAGCCGTTTAATAAAAAAACGGTTACAACTTGCCTACTCATCAAACATCATGACATGGAAGGGAAGGAAATTGGAAATATATGTATATTAAACAATTCAACATTGTGTGCCAATATATAACTTTTCGTGAGAATGGCCCAGGTAGAAGTATTTTCTCCCCGTCCTACGCCGGGTAACTCAGTTAGTCGTTTACCTGTTACACCTGTCAGTTTTAGGGTCATTCGACAAAGATAACTACGCATGCACAAGTTTCTTTAAATATACGGTTTAACATGTATCAAACAAGTGTCGTTTTAAATCAACGTTAGTAAAACATTACTAACATTATATAGAGTAATATGTGTAGTACGTATTGTTTTAACTTTGTTCTTTAGATTTGTATAAGTAATGTTATTCTCATATTAATGACATTAATGTGTCCGCTGCAAGTTGCTAGTTTCAAGAACAATGAACAAGACAAAACTAACCAATCGACCAACTGAAGAACGACGACAGAGAAGCAGATTATGGCAAATACGGTTCCCCGCTCCATTATTTATCATATATAAGTATAAGTGTCAGTGCTTCTTAATTGTCACCGATGTCACTATGATATATTATACATGTTGTTTGTCGGCGTTCCGTGCCATAAGATTGGCCAGTCGCGTGCGCAACAATCCACCAAATATTGATGGTTAAAAGTCCCCACCAAATCCATTTGGCGTAGTGCACAACTTAATCTATTGGAGGACTTTGCGAACAATATTTACAATATCCACTATATCATAATATGTAAATTAAGATAATCTAACATCAAATGCCACTCAATCGTCCGGAAGCTACGTGTAAACTACGACCTTCTCTGTCGTCTCGTGGATGTTGTGGGAACTAAGAAGAGACCACAGTTTATTAAAAATTGACACCAGGATAGGCACAAGATATTATCAATATTTTATGTCATATATTCGTTACATTAGCTACATCCTGCCAGAATCCTATGAGATCAGTGAGCTTTGTTTTGATCACTCGGTTCCAGCTACTATATTTCTGCAAAGATAATATAATCCGCAAGTAACGTTGTCTTGTATGAAGCTAATACGTGTATTGTTCTCTTTGGTTAGCGACTCGGCGACTATACTAAAAACATGATTTACTATTACTTTAATTCGTTTCCTGTTGGTTGGATAATCGATTAAGTTTTTCTTGGTGGCACAGCTGCCCTGGTGAAACCGAGTTTGAAATAAGTTTTTCATTGTATAATCCGTCCATTGCACACCAATTTTGATCAAGTGTCGCCAACTATCAAGTTACAATATAGAGTCTATGTTACGATATAGAATCTATGTTACGATATGGAGTCTATGTTACGATATAGAGTATATGTATCAAATGAAATCCGCTAAGGTTCGATTTGTGTTTCGACCGCTTAAAGGTTTATTTTTATAAAATCCCTAAAATCCATAATGCATGCGGGACACGACGAGGGGGTTCTGCATATAACACTTGTCTTCTCCAGCCACTTCGAGTCCACCATCTGTTCAATGCTTCATGCTGTCAATCTCTCTAGCCACTTCGAGTCCAACATCTGCCCAATGTTTCATGCTGTCAATCTCTCTAGCCACTTCGAGTCCACCATCTGTCCAATGTTTCATGTTGTCAATTTCTCTAGCCACTTTAGGTCCACCGTCTGTCCAATGCTTCATGTTGTCAATCTATCTTGCCACTTTGAGTCCACCATCTGTCCAATGTTTCATGTTGTCAATCTCTCTAGCCACTTTGAGTCTATCATCTGTCCAATGTTTCATGTTGTCAATCTCTCTTGCCACTTTGAGTCCACCATCTGTCCAATGTTTCATGTTGTCAATCTCTCTAGCCACTTTGAGTCTATCATCTGTCCAATGTTTCATGTTGTCAATCTCTCTTGCCACTTTGAGTCCACCATCTGTCCAATGTTTCATGTTGTCAATCTCTCCTGCCACTTTGGGTCCACCATATGTCCAGTCCTTCATGTTGTCAATCCCTCCAGCCACTTCGATTCCATCATCTTTCCAATGCTTCACGTAGTCAATCCAGCCAATTTTTCTTCTTCCTCTTCAGTTTTTTCCTGGTATTTCTCCTTCTGCGCTGGTAAGTTCCAGACTCTTTCGTCTTTTCCAATGTACTTAGCCAGCTTTCTTCTCTTGGTGGAACATATCAGACCTTCTTCTTCCTTATCCCCTCCTTTATCTCTCACCCAGATCTTAGTCGTTCTCTGTGTCCTGCTTGTCCTGAGAAAAAAAGATAAAGCTTCAATCAAAACCCAGAATCCCACTGTTTTGGCTGCCAACAACTAAAGCGACTCGTTACATTCAGACAGATCATCAAATTTGCTGCGTGGTATAACGTCAATGCGTTGTTATGTGGAGTGGTGAATCGTTGCGTATCATATATGTTCTCCCAGCTAGAAAGAGCGACGATTTAGCTGCCTCGGGTGGCTCACTGAGACACAACACCATTAGGACATGACATGTCTCTGTTGGGCTAACGCACGTGGCTTTTGTTAGAGACAAAGCGACGAAGGTTGTTTGCCATTATCATCTTCTCTGTCATCGCTCTTCAGATGATCGCCTGATATATGTTGTCTTCTACGTCGATCTTGAGACTAGTAACGTTCTGCCAACACATCAACGTAACTAATTTGAGAATAACATTAAGTGTACCATTCTAACGAAAACAAAATTAATGCAACGCATATTACCTTGTCATAATCAATTTAACTGTAAAGCCTGGCTTCGTACGTCCCATGATATATATATATATATATATATGAGCTGACGTTTTCACATATCACACAAGCGAAATGTCGCTCAAAGTTGGTGCCAAACTCTTCAGTTTTATATCCTGGGAAGCAGCAGTGAAACAGTAGAAATTAAATTATGGCGCTTCGATATACGATCTACCGCGGTGGCTAAAACGCTAGGCAAAAGGGAATTTAGTGAAATAATCGAGTACTATCAACTGTTACACTGTTGTGTGAAAATGCGGTCGGAAACAGAAATCAAGATATACCGGTCCAGAGCTTCCAGTGATGGCAAATCTCTTGAGATAGTTACCATGAACAAGACGTAATAGCTCGTTTAATTGTACTGGAGAAGCTACGTCCACTGATTCTAGAGTTAACGACTATTAAAGAAACAGTTTGCATCCAAGGGTAACAGTACAGCAAATTAGGAATGCGCAGAACAGTTTATAAACAAAGCAATAAGACTCATTGTATACCAACTTACGCTCAAATCCGGCTGTTATTTCATTTTTACCGAAAACTTTTACTACAACTATGTCAGATATTACCTGATGTATGTAATTTATATAAATGTTTAACTTTATCTGATATATATTCAACAATGCAAACGATTTAATTCACGAACTGTAAACAAACTCCTTTATCACTCTCTGAATTTGAGTCCGGGAATAGCTACCTGAAAAATACTGCCTCTAAATGTTGACAGAAACGGTTTCTAAACATATGTCTATAACAAGTTGATGTATAAAACATGTGTAATAGGAATACTTATTTTAATGAATATTGCTCTCTTTCTGACAATTCAATATGCTACCTTATTTCTCGAATTGCAAACAAAGCCTATTTTCGCCCGCTGACTTCTCTGGGACTAACTGACGCTAACATATTCCAATATTCCATGCCTTTTCTGACAATTCACTGCACGAACTTCAAACCACTGCTGCACCAAGATTGTGTATTTGGTGAATGTTCTTTAACCGAAAATACATGCCCATAAATAGCATTGCGAATAGGTTCCTAAATGATTAGCTAATCTATACAAATTCACACTGAACACGTATCCAGGTTTGTGTTCTGCGTGTGTAGGTACGTCTATGCATGTGCGTGTATGCACGTTGATGTGAGCAAGTGGGGTTTAGATCATTTATATATCATGAAAGGCGCAAAGGCTCTACTGTCTTCCTTACATTAAGACTACCAGTGTAGCATGTTTCATGGACTGACGCTTCCACGCACCAATTGTGGATAACAATGGACAGATGCGTGAGAAGATCGTGTATGTTCTATTGGATCCGGCTTCACAGTTCAACGGGGTTATATGTGGTGTATTCGTCATCAACGTCATAGCAGTATACAAATGCCTTGGTGTTAGTTCACGGTGTTTCTGTCGTGAACGGACAGGGATCATATTTGATCAAATTACAACTCAGGTGATCCATAGAAACCCCGAAAGTGGTTATAGTGTATGACTCAACAAAGTCATATCATAAACAAACATAATAGGCCGGGTTACTGTGTTTGAATTCCAGTCAGCTTGAGCCGTTTAATAAAAAAACGGTTACAACTTGCCTACTCATCAAACATCATGACATGGAAGGGAAGGAAATTGGAAATATATGTATGGGACATATATTGTTCCCCCAGGTGTAAGGCCTATTATGCTAATGCCATAATGCTATACGATGTCCTAATCAGTCAAAGGTGTTGTCTCATTGCCGATATTTAACCGAACTACTTTTGAAATTCGTGTTTACAACTGACCTGACACTCTGGCTGGACTGCAAAGGCTTAAGATTCGTCTGAACCGTTATTAATACCGAACCCAATATACAATGGCAGACGTCATTTACACTTTCCAGTTATATACTGATTACGACAAAAGTGACGGGGTGATTCTGTTAAGTATCGGCTCAACTCGTTTCTCCCAGTGAAGCAGTCCAAATAAGTAACTCGTTTAACTCACGCAGGAATACTGTTTCAGTGAATATTTCTCGAAATAGCGACCTAATGCTGGTAGTTATAGAAACGTCTATCGACGCCTTGCCCTTGTATTACGCAACTTGGGACAATCGACGAAAATACGCACGACGTTGTGAACAACTGTACGTAAGTTTTCGCATAGCTTTGCGGACAATCGCACGTAATAACTATAAAGGGTATTTAAATGTTTTGTAGAAATGGTAATAGCTGTTTGAATTTCGAAAACATTAAACTTAGACGACCCGACGGTTGATGAAATCCTGAATGTTTGGCGTCCAAGGGGGGTGTACATACGTACACACGTACAAACACTTGCTGAGTTGTAGTAACATGTGGCACAGGAGAACAAATATGATAATCACTGTCACACGGTAGGGTCTACAACGGCCACAGTTAATTCACAACTTCCATTTACTGATTCCGTTTTCGTCATTTCCACTGTGCATAATCGCAAACGTGTTCAGCCTCCTGTTGACTTAGTCATTGATTTCTGTTTTGCATTTGTTGACACACTATCAATGGCAGATACGTGTTTGTCATGTTAAATAGTGTTACATTTGTAATATGCTGTGATTATTTCAACATAACAACACGCCATTGTAGGGGTCACGGCACACACACACCTGCTCTTTATTGATTTGCTAATAAAATAACATGTCCTCCGTCATTAGTACATTGATGATCGCTAGGGGTCACTATATAATTCAATATGGCACACCCCCTTTTATTAAAATAGAAGATAAACTGCAAAACTAAGTATAGACTATGCCAACTATTAAAGATAGTTTTTTAAATGCCAAAGTCAAATATGGGCATAAACACTACTGCAAGACAAACTTATTATCTGTAACTACTAACACTAATTATAGCATGTTGAAGTCCAAATTCTGAGTAATAACATTGTTCAAGAATTTACTTAACGCCCATCTCAAAGTCCTGCTGCCACCGCGGCTTTGACTTCAAGCGGGAGCCTCGTCTCGGCTGGCTTGGAGAATGACAAAGTTTGCTTACTAGCCCACGACGAGTGGTTGGGGTACCTGGCTCGGCAGCTAGTGGTGATCGCACGATAGCAGGACTGTCCGTTGGACTGTCGACCGCTCGTCGAGGCTCGGCCGTGCGTAGGTCGTCATTACGGTCGTCACGCTCCATCGACTCCAGAGGCATGACGTGTGTGACCTCTCTCGACTTGTTGAGAACCCTTTCATTTCGCCGGTAGCTGCCGCCATCCTCAGTGGTGACGACGTACGACCTCGGGGTGTCGCACACTCCAGTGACGATGACGCGGTCCCACGTGTTGTGTAGACGCACGCGTACATTGTCTCCAATTCGATGTGATGCGCGTGTCGTCGTGCCCCGGTCGTAGAAGCGTTTTTGTCGCGTGTGTCGTCGTCTCAGGGTTGATTTGCCATCGGTAACTACGGCTGGTTTCAGTGTGTTCGATGAACTCGGCATTTTGTCTCTCAGTTGCCGACTCATTAACAGTTGAGCAGGCGAGTACGGCGCTCCTGTGATTGGAGTGTTCCGGTATTGCAGGAGAGACATCCAGAAGTCGCGTCCTTCCACGTGCGCTTTGCGCATGAACGATTTCACGATGCCAACAAACTTCTCGCTCTGGCCATTGCACTGCGCGTACCTCGGACTGCTGGTGACGATCTCGAATCCCATCTCAGTAGCAACGCTCGCCATCACGTGACTCAGGAACGGCATGTTGTCACATATCATCGTTTCTGGTATTCCGTGTCGTGCGAAGATTTGCCTTAGTACAGAGATGACGCCATTTGCAGTTTTGCAGGTAAGTTGCTCTACCTCTGGAAATTTTGAGAATTAATCGACGACTACTAAGTAATCGTGGTCCTTGAACGAGAAGATATCTGCGCCGACCTTTGCCCAAGGTCGATCGGGTATCTCATGAGGGATCATCGGTTGTTTGTTGTTCTGCCTCCTGAATGTTGCACAAGTAGCACACTGGGCTACTGTTTCCTCGATGTCAGCAGACATGTTGGGCCAGTACATGATCTCACGAGCCCTAGCGCGACACTTTTCTACGCTCAGGTGACCTTCGTGTAACCTTGACAACATCTCGCCTCTCATTGCGTTGGGCACTACGAGTTTCTCACCCGCGTAGAGCAAATCATCCTCACAGTGGATCTCATCTCGGATCCCCCAAAATGCATGTAGTTGTGGAGACGCGTTATCTTTGTATTTCGGCCAGCCATGCGTGACGTATCGCCTGATCTGGTTATGCACGTCATCGTTCAGTGAAGCATCCTTCAGTGCTTGAAGCTTTTGTGGCGTAGCAGGGAAGTACTTGGAAACGGAGTGTATTCTCATCTCCATGTTGTGCTCTGGCTGCGAGTCTGTTGACAAAAATTCACGTGACAAGGTGTCAGCAATGTACATTTTAGACCCTTGTACGTATCGAATAGACAGTGTGTACCGCAGCAGTCAGAGCATCATCAGTTGAAGACGCGGTGACGCATTGTGTAGCGGCTTTCTCGTGATCGTCTCCAACGGTTTATGATCGCTCTGCACCTCCACGTCGCGCCCATAGATGTACTGGTGCAACCTGTCTGCTGCAAACACGATACACAGCAGTTCCTTTTCAATTTGTGCGTATCTGCTTTCAGTGTCCGTCAAGGCGCGAGACGCGTACGCGACTGGCTGAGAGTTCTGCAGCAAGCATGCACCTAGACCCTTATACGAAGAGTCTGCTTGTATCGTGACTGGTAACTCTGGATCGTACAATTTGTGTACCGGTTTCTCGCTGAGAATCAGTTTCACTTTGTTCATGGCAGCCTTATGCTCAGGCAACCATACCCACGGTACATTGTCCTTGAGTAGTGCACACAGTGGTCTGATGATCGCGGCTTTGTTCGGTATGAATGGCGACAGATAGTTCAGCATGCCTATGAGACGTCGAACTCCATCTTTGTCTGTGGGTTCTGGCATACTCACGATCGCTTTTATTTTCGCATCATCGGGTCGCATGCCGTCAGCTGAGATCATCGTCCCCATGTAGAAGACTTCGGATTTCTTCAACTGCGTCTTCTTCATATTGAATTTGACACCTCGGCCACGAGCACGCTCCATGACTTTCCTCAGAGTGCTGTCATGTTCTGCCTCAGTTTTCGCTGCAATTAGCATGTCATCTGCAACGATGTGAACATTAGGAATGTCACCAAACATTTTATACGTCCACTTCTGCAACACTTCGCTAGCACTGGTGATTCCGAATGGCATTCGAACAAAACGATATCGCCCGAATGGAGTGTTGAAGCAGCATAACAATGAGATGTCTTCGTCCAACTCCACCTGTCAGTACGAGTCCTTCTGGTCGATAATGGTGAATAGTCATGCACCCCCCAACTGCGTACTGATTTCTGTAAACGTCGGAATCTGGAAGTGTTCTCTGCGAATGTTCTTATTCATGTGCTTTGGATCTAAATACAGACGAAGAGACCCGTCCCGCTTCTCCGTTATGACGAGGCTATTCACTCAGTCGGTTGGTTCGTCGACTGCGATGATGAAGCCTTGTGCTTCTAACTTCTTCAACTTCTCTCGTAGAGGTTCGTACAGAGCCTGCGGCACCCGTGTTGGGGGGTCGATGACAGGCTGTGCTCCTGGGTTCAATTCGATGTGGTATTTGCCAGAATAGCAGCCAAGACCAAAGAATACGTCTTTGTATTCGTTCTCGAGCGTGTCCATCGTGATTGCCGGCTCGGTTGCCTCGACTGCGTCTATATGTTGGACTCGATCACCTTGTGACGTCACGAGATTATCGCCTGGCTGCACCAGACCAAGAGCCACGCTGACCTGAAGTCCTAAAATCGGCACGCATTTCTCTCTGGTGACGTACAGCTCGGCAGTAATGCGTTTGTCACCAACTTGATACGTCACTTCAGCAACACCGTCATGTTCGACTACTCCGCCTCCAAGTGTTTTGAGAACGACAGAGCTGCAGTTCAGTTTTGGCTTATCTCTGATGTGCTTCCATGTTTTCATTGGCATCGTATTTGTCTCTGCACCCGTGTCCACCTTCATCTTTAGGCGTGAATTGCACACATTGACGTACGAGTACCATGAAGACGATGCATCGTGTTGTAACGATTCGACATATTTGACGACCGAGTGAAGGAAGAACTCATCCTCACTGCTGTCTTCATCATGACCATGCGGTGTCGTCACAGCGTGCATTGATTTAGATTTACACACTGCTGAGTAGTGGTTTTGCCCGTTGCCCTTGTAACACGTAGCGCCGTACGCTGGGCACTTGCGCGCTTCATTCATGCTTGGTTCCGCAGCGTCTGCATAGCTGGTGTTTGTTTACACTGGTGGCGGCACGGTGGTCTTTCTTATATGACGAGTATCCTTGGTTGCTACGCTGAGAGAAGGGAGTATATTTAGTATCTTGCTTCACACGACGTCTTTTTACGTAGTTGACCGCCTTCTCTGTGGTTGATTGTGTGTAGTGTGTTGACATTGACCTGACCTCATTCTGTGTGACCTCAAACGCAACGCACAGATCACGTGTTTTAGTTAGGGTTAAGTTATCTTGTCTCAAGAGCCGCTCCTTCAGGACTTTCTCCTGGGGCGCAATAGAAAACACGATTTTGTCTCGAATCATGTTCTCTTTCTCTGCAAACTCGCATGCATCTGCTAAGTTTTGTATTAGAACTGGTATCGTACCAGAACTGGTATCGGCCGAATAGAGTTAGACCATTGAAGTGATCTTCGAACTTTTGCATTACCTGAACGTAGCTTTTGCTGTCTTCGCCGGCAGCCTAATCGAAGGTGAAATGGTTGTATCGTTCGAGTGTGTCTGGTCCAATCGAAGCCAACAAGCATGGCGATTTTTATGTTGTCGACTTTTGCATCGCTCTCTGTGGCCGTCATAAACATGTTAAATCGCTGTTTCCACAAACGCCAATTATCGGCAAGATTGCCTGACATACTAATACTGTCCGGCGGCCGGAATTCGAGCGACATTTTACGATCTTACCGCTTCCGACACCATGTAATATGCTGTGATTATTTCAACATAACAACACGCCATTGTAGGGGTCACGGCACACACACCTGCTCTTTATTGATTGGCTAATAAAATAGCATGACCTCCGTCATTAGTACACTGATGATCGCTAGGGGTCACCATATAATTCAATATGTCACAACATTCGCAGCATCGCAAGGATCAGGAAATGCCTGTCCACCACTGCTTGTAAAACCATCATTCATGTCTTAGTCATTTCGCGCTTGGACTAAGACAGCAATATGTTTTACGGACTGCCCGAGATGCTGCCTGCAGACAAGATTATATAACACCAATTTTATTCAGTCTATAGTGAGTGCTTGTTCGTCACCGAATCGAATTAAAGCTTCTTTTATTTGTGTATCGCGCAGTGCGTCATCTCTGCCCAGTGTATCTGTCGTCACTAGTGACTCCATACACACCCACCCGAACACTGAGATCCGCCGATAATGATCCATTGACTATACCGTCTCGTGCCATCTCGAGCGTCGGGCCTTTTTTGTGGCAGGGCCGACACTGACTGACACTGTCAGTTCGGCATTACTGCCGTACACACAACTAGCACCAGTGGGTTAGAGGTAGAGACCACCACTCTGGGAGTCTACGAAAGGCTACACATTTACCCCTGGTGTGGGATATTTGACTTCCACTAGCACATACACCAGGTAGAAGAGACCAACGGCTATCAGTGTCTCTTCCGAAACGGCGGCAGATGGAATTGAACCACCTTCCTCTCAACAGACAGTCGGGCGGTCTAACCACTAGACCGTCATTCGATATTAGAAACGAGCTGTTTGGTGCACACGAAACGTGACTAATCAATCAAACCGCACGGAAAGCGGAAGTATATCAGCAACAGAGAGACACTGGGGGCGTGAGGCTCTATCACTGGGGTTTATGTTAAACACATCAAGGCGCAAGGAACATTATTCGCCATTATCTGCTTCTCTGTCGTCGCTCTTAAGTTGGTCGACTGGTAAGTGTTGTTTTCTATATCGTTCTTGCGTCGTTCTATCTAGCAATCATTACCCGTTTCATATCACGTATCCCATCAACTAACCCCGTACGCACCTACCAGCAACCTCCGATCTGCTGATGTGCGTGTGCTGGTAGTTCCGCGCTGTTGGACGGCTACGGCAGACGTCCGGACAGACAGTACGGAACACTTTGCCGGAATATATAAGAATATATATATATATATATATATATATATATATATATATATATATATATATATATATATATATATATATATATATATATATATATATATATATATATAAATCCAGTGATACTCTGAATTTCATATCTTAGAAAGTGTAAACATTCAACTGCTGCCTTATTCATCAGCATGTTTTTCTAATCTAGTTTTGCTAAGTATTTTCTCGTATCTTTATTTTTACCTTTATGAAAGTTTCTCCTGTAGTTATTTTAAGTTTTACTTTCTGGTTTTTCTTTGATACCAAAATGTATTTGATTATAATCACTTTTACCCAATGGTTCAAGTATTTTGACATTTTGTTACTAATTCGTTTTGTGAAGACAACACTATATCTAATACATTCTCTCCCCTGGTTTGTTCTAGCACGTGTTGAGTCAGGAAGCTCTCCTGTATTAAAAGTACAAACTGTTGATCCTCACCCCCTCTACTCTCTAGATATTTCCATTTTATTATGATACATTCCTCTTTACTAACTTCCTTTATAGCGTTTTGTATTTTTGTGTTATCCTCTTCGTTTATGTTTGGACTTCGGTAAAGTAATCCAATAGGTAATGTCACATTTCATCAGTATATTGCATCTTACAGCTTCATCGCAATCTGCTTCAGTTTCTAATTTTATTTCTTAAGCCTGAATAGATTCTTTAACATATAAAATAACTCCCCCTCCCCTTCTTCCTATTATATCTCTCATAAACATTACGTAACCTCTCAATCCTAATTCAGCATCTGATATGTCTTTGTTGGCCAATGATTCGGTTATACCAATTATGTGAGGGTCAATATCTTCTACCATAATGTTCATTTCGTTTTACTTATTTAATGTGCATTTAAATACACGCACTCATAACCAGCTTCAGAAATGTTTTTCTGACATTGTGTTACTGGTTTGTGTGTACTGGTGGCCTCTTGTCCTGTTTGAGGCACCTCTAAGTAATCCCCTGCGCTTCTAAATTAAACATTGTTTGCTACCGAAAATATTGTTGATGCTACCCATGCCACTCTCTGCGGCTGCTGAGAGTTCACCCGCAAATACTGCAGCACCCTTTCCACTGAACACATCGGCTCTTCCAACAAAACATCCCCACAAATCCGCAAATCCAACTTCCTCTTCCCTACATAGCTGATGAACTTGCGTTTTTATTGCCTTCCTCCGGCAATGTCATTGATGACCCCTGCTTCCAATTACTGGTAAAATCCCTCGCAGAATGATCTGCTCATTCCGTGTCTGCCTAAGGGAAATTCTCCAAAATTCTCCAAATGACAGTTGGTTTGTGAGAGGCCACTTTTTCATATTCTGCAAACTCTGTTAAACTTTAATCCGATAAAAGACACAGCCTAAACATTTCAATTTTGAAGTTTCTTTGTTTAAATCCGAAAACTCACTAAGTACAGGCGGTGCATGTCAAGAATGTTACCCTCCGAGTTCGTTTTAACACCCTAAAGAAATAAAAAAGTAAATGCTAGAATCGAATTTTATTAGTGATATTTGACAGTTATTATGTTCTTCTTCATGTTGTACTAAAAACAGTTTGGGGAACATCCATAAATTCATAAAATGAGACCCTGTTCCGGGAATGTGGTTTGAAATTGCTCATGCGTGCACAGTACTGTTGTATATACAAATTGGTAATTGAATTAAAACATAATTTAAAAATAACCCTTTCCCGCAGAGCACTTCTGATGGATATTTTGTCGATAATACAGTCCAAAGATAATGGTTTGGACACATCGCTTTTAGCTACACAACATTAAAGCTTGGTACCGGGCGTAACAATAAACATCGTAGCTTGGTACTGGGCGTAACAATAAACATCGTAGCTTGGTAACGGGCGTAACAATAAACATCGTAGCTTGGTACCGGGCGTAACAACTGTCTTTAAAGCAAAGTATATATGCAATCTATATATGTCAAACTGACGCTTACTGAGCAGGACAGCAATATATGTTTCTACTGCACATTGAATTACACGTTTTGACTACGTGTGATGTGTGCCCACACCCACGTCCTCGACTACGTCCATAAGTGCGTGTCTGGGGTTGTGACTTCCAACATGTTTGACGTTTAATTGTTGTCTTCATTCATCTATCATTATTTCCTTGACATGTATTGGTGTTGGCATCACGGCAACATTACTTATAACAGGAACTATCCCTTGTATAGTGGGAGGGTCCTTTCACCATCATATTGTACACATTCCTGAAGTTGTCTACTCGGTGCTGTTACTATATATATATATATATATATATATATATATATATATATATATATGCATATATATGTATATATATGCATATATATATATGTATATATATATATATATATATATATATATATATATATATATATATATATATGCATATATATATATATATATGTATATATATATATATATATATATATATATATATATATATATATATATATATATATATATATATATATATATATATATATATATATATGTATATATATATATATATATATATATATATATATATATATATATATATATATATATACACACATTGCTGTCCTGCCCAGTAAAACATCAGTTTGACATATATAGAACATAATATATGTCGAATAACACTATTATAATTCAATTCCATTTATTTATTTATTGCAAGTAGCGGTAGTGCTATTGAGGATCCTGACTAGGAAACTAGTGGTGCTAGTAGTAGTGGTGCTATTGAGGATCGTGACGAAGAAACTAGTGGTGCTAGTAGTGGTAGTGCTATTGAGGATCCTGACGAGGAAACTAGTGGTGCAAGTAGCGGTAGTGCTATTGAGGATCCTGACGAGGAAACTAGTGGTGCTAGTAGTGGTAGTTCTATTGAGGATCCTGACGAGGAAACTAGTGGTGCTAGTAGTGGTAGTGTTATTGAGGATCCTGACGAGGAAAATAGTGGTGCTAGTAGTAGTGGTGCTATTGAGGATCCTGATGAGGAAACTAGTGGTGCTAGTAGTGGTATTGCTATTGATGATCCTGACGAGAAAACTAGTGGTGCTAGTATTGGTAGTACTATTGAGGATCCTGACGAGGAAACTAGTGGTGCTAGTAGTAGTGGTGCTATTGAGGATCCTGACGAGGAAACTAGTGGTGCTAGTAGTGGTATTGCTATTGAGGATCCTGACGAGGAAACTAGTGGTGCTAGTAGTGGTAGTGCTATTAAGGATCCTGACGAAGAAACTAGTGGTGCTAGTAGTAGTGGTGCTATTGAGGATCCTGACGAGGAAACTAGTGGTGCTAGTAGTGGTAGTGCTATTGAGGATCCTGACGAGGAAACTAGTGGTGCTAGTAGTAGTGGTGCTATTGAGAATCGTGACGAGGAAACTAGTAGTGCTAGTAGTGGTATTGCTATTGAGGATCCTGACGAGGAAAATAGTGGTGCTAGTAGTGGTAGTGATATTGAGGATCCTGACGAGGAAACTAGTGGTGCCAGTAGAGGTAGTGCTATTGATGATGTTGACAAGGAAACTTGTGGTGCTAGTAGTAGTGGTGTTATCGAGGATGCTGATAGGAAACTAATGGTGCTAGTAGTAGTGGTGTAATTGAGAATGTTGATAGGAAACTAATGGTGCTAGAAGTGGTGGTGCTATCGAGGATGCTGACGAGGAAACTAGTGGTGCTAGCAGTGGTGGTGCTATTGAGGATACTGACGAGGAAACTAATGGTGCTAGTAGTAGTGGTGCTATTGAGGATGTTGACAGGAAACTAATGGTGCTTGAAGTGGTGGTGCTATCGAGGATGCTGACGAGGAAACTAGTGGTGCTAGCAGTGGTGATGCTGTTGAGGAAACTAATGGTGGTAGAAGTGGTGGTGCTATTGAGGATGCTGACGAGGAAACTAGTGGTGGTGCTATTGACGATGCTGACGAGGAAACTAGTGGTGGTAGTGGTGGTGGTGCTATTGAGGATGCTGACGAGGAAACTAGTGGTGGTAGAAGTGGTGGTGCTATTGAGGATGCTGACGAGGAAACTAGTGGTGGTGCTATTTAGGATGCTGACGAGGAAACTAGTGGAGGTAGTGGTGGTGGTACTATTGAGGTTGCTGACGAGGAAACTATTGGTGCTAGCAGTGGTGGTGCTATCGAGGATGCTGACGAGGAAACTAGTGGTGCTAGTAGTGGAGGTGCTATTGAGGATGCTGATGAGGAAACTAGTGGTGCTAGTAGTGGAGGTGCTATTGAGGATGCTGATGAGGAAACTAGTGGTGGTACTTTTGAGGATGCTGCTTCTTTCGGTGCTGCTACTAATCATTCTGACGCAGCTGGTGTTGATATCCCTACTGCTGTTACTGTTGTTGTTGTTGTTGATACAACTACTGAAGAAAAGCAGGTATATCTACAAACAAATTAATCTGTATATGAATCAATACACGGTTAGTTAATCTGTATATGAATCAGTACACGGTTAGTTAATTTGTATATGAATCAATACACGGTATTCGTCAAATATATGCTTTAAGCAGAACAGTAATAATACCAACAGTGTGTCGACGTGCATTTATGTTTATGGCTTAAATTATGGAATTCCTCAATTGATAACACAGCTAGATGCAGCAGGTGTTGTATGTCTAACAAAATTGTTGCAATTAGGGTCAATTATTACATAGCATACGCGGTGTATACATTTGTGGTGGAACTGCAACTTAAAATTGTCGTTAGCTTTTTTATCGTATCTGTGTAATTATAATACGGGTTTGGGGAGGACGTGGGATACGTATTATATTTGTGTCTTCCTTCTCCTTTCTACCCGTTCGTTGATTATAACTACATCTACACGTCGCAAGTAGTGTTGTATCTCAAACTGATTGATTGTTTTATTGAATGAATGATTGATTGGTTGATTTGCTGAATGACTGATTGATTGAAATCATAACCGCATGTTGCATTTGTCCACAGGTGAAAGTTTACACGTTATGTTGTACGAAAACAACTACAACCTACACCGAATCGTGTGGCCACTGGGACAGTTCTTTGTATGCGCCATTCTGATACCGATCTTTATGTCTAAGTGATACTCGGTACTCGCAGTGTACGTTGCGATTACAGTATTACATCTCAGAGTACTGTATTTCTGCCGTTGTTGTTTAATGCGTGCACGTTTGATATACATAATAAACAGCTATGCACTTGCTAATATTATATTACATACACTTGCTATTCTAAAGCTGCACGTTCTGTTGAAGAGGCAGGTTTCTGGGCTGTGACTACATATCTGATTCAAATAGTACACCACAATTGTAAAAATTCATCCACTTGTTTGTCACGCTATTGTCGACCCTGGACTTGATGAACACTGTTGAAAACGGTGCTACCGGTGTATTGTACAGCACTTGTTCAAATAACCGATGTGTGATGACTGAGAGACAAATCATAAGAATTGTGTAGTAGATGTTTCCCGAAGTAGCATGTGCGTAATCATCACATGGTCAATACGTCGTAATCATCACATGGTCAATACGTCGTAATCATCACATGGTCGATACGTCGTAATCATCACATGGTCAATACGTCGTAATCATCACATGGTCAATACGTCATAATCATCACATGGTCATTACGGTGTAATGCAAGGATCATTGTTGACAAGGTTTTCGTGAAATTAATGTGATTTATGTTTCCGTAAATCTTTAGACATTATGACAGTATGACCTTCCACGGTGATGCTGCGCACTGCTAGTCTATTAACGTTACGGGTCTGATTGATATCATTTGGGTAAAATGAATAATGAAGAAATTCCCACAATTATTTTCCATACCCCATAACAGTCGAGTATCTGTGCAGACGCGTGCTCGATTGCGCCTGAAATTATTTAAAAGTCAGCTCGATCGACATTTGCGTTTTAGTGCTAGCGTTGTGGTTCTGGTTAAACAACAATAATAGACTGTGGACCAAACACCTCTCTGTTGCCGTTTCGTAGTTCAGTCAAGGAGTCAAGACGAAATTACATGTAACTTTCATCAAACCATTATTCGTATTATTGAATTGTTCCATCGGGACATTGTCCACGAATTTGTTATATTTCATTAAAACGAATATTAGTTGTATCCAGTCACCACGCGATTTGTTAGAACAAGAAGAAGAAGACAGCGACAACACACCGAAGCGTTGTCTCCGCGCCACGAGTCCTCGTGCGTCGAACGTCTACGTTGCTTACTAGTGCAGATTGCAGGGTAACTGGATAGATTTGTGTATTCCGGTCACCACACATTCGTTATATAAATAATGTTCGTGTCTTAAATTCACAGACAAAGGCACGGTAGAACAATTCAATAATGTGAATCTTATATTTTCAGAGGTGCCAAGTACCGTTGCACAAAAAGCGGTAGATTTGGGCTCGGAAGCAGTAGAGCGGTAGATTCTGTAAAAAAATTATAAGAAACGTTTGTTCTACCGCAAGAGCGGTAGACTTGAACCTCTGTATTGTATATGAATGGTACGTGTGATTTCGCGTTGACCCCACGACTGGCCCACGGAACTCAAGAACTGTAGTGCTTTCAACACAAAGGCCCAAAGCCTATAATTTTGGTACGATGTATTCATCACTGACACGATCAAATATTCAATATTTTCTGATTAAGATCGTGGACGCGTTGTCGTAGATAAACGATTGTTCGACAAATTATTTTCCGATAAATAACTGTTAAAGTATCCACCAGAGGCGCCATGCGTCATTTCTGTTAGCACACTCCCCGACAGTTGCGCCACTCAGCATAATCACCACTGCCACAACTTGATTATAAATTCAACAGACAGCTGCGGGGTTGTAAAAACGTCTGGTTGGCAGGGCAACGCAATTGTTGTTTACGACTTGCTACATAATTGCAACTGTGCACTTGAGCACACATAGCATAGCTTCACAGAAAAACTAGTGTAGCTAGACACATTTGCAATGCAAACACTATACAAAATTTTATACAATTGAAACAAGGATAATTCTTAACACAAATTAGGAGTTTACAAGTGAAATAAAGATGTGCAGAATCTAATCTAAGTTAAGGCAGGAGTGAAATGGTTAGTGGCGCCACTAGTGGGCAGTTTTTCCTGGCGTTGTATGGAACCCACAGTGTGCACATACTATGAATATTTATTGATTATACGCATACATGTTGCCATGTACTGGTTCCAAGAAGAGCGATGTTTTGTAATGAAACGCTACGGAAAATTCACCGGTAAATACCAATAAATACTTTGAGGCACGCGTTTGTGTGATTATTTATTTAACACGTTTAACACGTTTCGTTTTATTACGCAATAAACACAAACACACACGACAAACTCGCGCACAAACGTAAGCACGCACGCACTCACGCACGCACGCACGCACGCACGCACGCACGCACACTCATACTTACGCACGCACTCACGCACACACGCACGCACATAATATATATATATATATATATATATATATATATACATACATACATATATATATATATATATATATATATATATATATATATATATATATATATATATATATATATATATATATATATATATATATATATATACATATATATATATATATATATATATATATATATATATATATATATATATATATATATATGTACTCATATTGTTACCATGTTTCATATTGTTACCATATTTATACAAATGATTGTAACGATATCTTCCGCTAAATAAAATAAAATTACTGAGTGCGTGCTATGTTTAGCATCATTACATGGGCGAAAAACTCATGCCTTAACCCTAAAATGGGTTATTTGAATTGTAGCAAACCACTTGATTGCGTGAGACTAGAGACGCCATAACACAGGTCGAAAGGAGCTGTCTCCTCCAACGGCGACTTCTTAAAACTTTGACCATTTGCGTTCACCAGATGGCAGCACTTTGCGCGCTGCGTAATTACGTTGACAAAAGAACGCTGCCAACATACTATGCCTTTTTTCATCATAATGGCAGTAAAAGAACCAGACCGGTCAGAAATATTCAATTTAAATATTAATTGCATTACATATGCGTGCTATATTGCTTATACACTTTGAGGCAATAATTTGATAACAGTTATGGCGCTGATTAATCAAACGGTGTTTGTTTTCTCGGTGCAAGGAAACATTGAGGGTCCGCATCATGCGGAAATCAAATGAAAACAGTTCCTTGGGTATTCGTCCATTGTTTGACACATGACTCCACATCATGTGACATTCTCTGTTCTCTATTACCTTCACACAGGGTGAACGTTGCTGTTCCCGGGCGTGCGACGCTTGACACACGCAGAGTAAACTAGCGATGTGTGATCGCGACACATCAACGTTGACATCAAATAATTTATTTTTTGACATGGTATCACGATATCTTTGTCTCGACAGCAAATACATTTAAACAACCAACTTGCAACTTCTGCAAACACATTCATCGATGAAATCCAACAATGAACAAGTACACGGCACTATACAAGGCACTATGCAACGTATGCAGTTCCGCTGTTTGTGACAGTGGTCCAACGAAGACGGTCCGTGTTCCGCTGTTCGTGACAGTGGTCCAACAAAGATGGTCCGTGTTCGGTCACGGTCAAATATAACGCCCGAAACGCCGTCACTCCGTAAACCTGTACTGCGGAGTGACCACCAAGAAGTATGACCGTGTACTCTCAGGTCGAGGACAAATTTCTTGGAGCTAAGAACTTTGACTAAGGGCGAGCCGCAGAGGTCAAAGACGGAGAAGGAACGGTTGCAGCTGTTGGACGAATCATGTTCTGATACAAGTCATCGTCCCCCACGACTGCATGTCCCCGTCCGAGATGTCGTAGTAATACTCGTCCCCCGCAGCGCCACCTGTGAACAACGTCTCGATCTTGTTGACGACGTCTGCAAACGACGGCCGAGAGGTGGAGCTGCTGCTCCAGCACGGCTTCATGACCTGGTCGTACCTGTCAGTAAAACCACGCGCACGCAATGTGTTCAAGCCAGTTGTTGGAAAGTCACATAAACGAAAAACAGGTGCAGGGATAGCATTTTAACTTGAATGTTCGTGCACAACTGTAACGAGTGCATACGAACGTACAACAGTTGGCAGCTTAGCAATCATGCATTCATATCTACCCAACCTTCATCATCGTCGAAATTTATATATCTACATTATGTGTACATTCCATGCATTTACCTGCATCTACCAAGATAATTAGTTTGACTTTGCCAGCAGTGAATAGACAGTTTCAGCTATACATGAGCTGTTCTACTTCTCCGTAGTTCCGTAACTCATAGGCACTAACGTCAGCTAAATTTGCCGGTGACATGTTCTCCAAAAGTGTCGCGCCAAAGATACGGATACGTTAATACTGGCCTCCAATTGTAAATATGCTACTTATAAGTTTTTAGAAGTGGTTTCAAAGAAGACATAAGGTTTGCATGCGGTGTAACCTAGATATCTAAGAACAGTAATAACTTAACAGGACGGAGAAAACACCAGTAATGTTATTGTCGTCTATACGCTTAAGAACAAGTCGACACGCTCGCTGGCGGAACATCACTCATGCATGTAATGGTGAAAGCCGATAAATAGACTAGATGGATGTATGGCAGGGGTTTCAACCTTAGTCCAAACGCGTTTGGGGGCCAAACTATGCACTGTACTGCTTGACTTGAATCCATCACTTAGGTTTGAATAAAGTTTCACAGTCGCCGCCACGACGCAGCAACTACCGCAGCAACGCCAACTTGTACCACAACTACCGCAGCAACGCCAACTTGTACCACAACTACCACAGCAACGCCAACTTGTACCACAACTAAGGCGGTGACAACAGCAAAACAATGTTGCCTACCACATCGCCAAATTACCATTCATCCGTGACCACGACCGCTTCTGCCACAACTACAACCAAAGTAACAGCCAGAACAACAACTACAACAATAACACAGGCTCTGTCGTCATATTTACAATATCCTATCAATATTGAGAGTCCACCTCCCACCTATATTTGAGGCCAACCTCCCACCTCCCACCATTTGTTAGGATCAACCTCCCACCCCCGCCATTTGTTAGGACCAACTTCCCACATTCTGCCACCCCACATGGTAATGCTTAATGGGCAAGTTCACTGCTTCAAACTTATAGATTATATGTTCAACGTATAGGATATACGTTAAGTATTAACATACGTTGGTAGCGAAACACTTATAGCTGAAACTATCTTGTGTCTAGGAGTTTCTTAACGTTAAGATGCATGGTGGAAACATAAATCCGGGAACACGTTACACTGTAATTATCGACAGAACGGGGATATTAAATGAAACAACCATATTATGTTTAATAGTGGACTCATAACGGACTTAGTGGTCAGGTCGTGGCAGTGGACATGCACACAGACAGTGCGTGTCCACTACACGCAGCTGCCACTGTAAACATGTAATGAGGAAACAGAGAAAATTTTTCACTTACATCGTATCTTGGCAGTGAGTCGGGCGAGACATGCGGTGCCCGCTGTCGAGGACAGCCTTCAGTTGACTGCTACTTCTGTCGCAGTAGGAAACTTCACCTGCGACAACGGAAGAACAAACAGTGGCGACGTGTTCTCGTAGATGAAGACGATCTTGTTCGTGTTTTTGATGTTATAAGTAATATTGTTTTTGTTGTTATTGTTGTTGTCATTGCCGCTGCTGCAACAGGAGTTGCTGCTGTTACTGCTGCTGCTGCTGTTACTGCTGCTGCTGTTACTGCTGCTGCTGTTACTGCTGCTGCTGCTGCTGTTACTGCTGCTGCTGTTACTGCTGATGCTGTTGCTGCTGCCGCCGCTGTTGCTGCTGCTGCTGCTGTTACTGCTGCTGCTGTTACTGCTGCTGATGTTACTGTTGCTGCTGCTGTTACTGTTGCTGCTGCTGTTACTGTTGCTGCTGTTGTTGTTACTGCTGCTGCTGCTTCTGCTGTTGTTACTGCTACAGCTGCTGCTGATGCAGCTGCTGATGCAGCTGCTGTTGCTGATGCTGTTGTTGCCATTGTCGGTGATCATAATAGCAATTACCGTGATCAATGGAGACTACTAATGGTTGTGGATATGATGACACAGGCTGTGTTAGTGTTGTAGTTGTTGTTCTGGCTGTTACTTGTAGTTGTGGCAGAAGCGTTCGTGGTCATGGATGAGTGGTAATTTGGCGATGTGATGGGCAAAATTTTTTTGCTGTTGTCAGCGCCGCAGTTGTGGTTTCGCGGCGACTGCGAAACTTTATTCAAGTCAAGCAGTACAGTGAGAACGAAATGACGTAAAACACGGGAAAAGATAACGCAGTAACTAAATATCGTGTTTTCGTGCTATGCTACACCACGAGTGGCTGCACCCCGGACGGGAGAACGACAACGAAGGATGACGCCTAACCTTTGTTGAAGATCTCCCACAGTGTGACGCCGTACGACCAGACGTCTGTCTTCTCGTCGTACTTGCGCCTCTCCCCGGGGGCCACGCTCAGCTGCTCCAGCGCCATCCACTTCACCGGGATCTTCTCCTGCAGCGAGACAACAACTCAACTACATCAAACACGACAACCTTTTTATACGTCAGTCCTATTAACACTGCAAATCTTTGTAATGGTACAAACGAATGCGGCCAACTACAGTGATAGTTGAAAGCACCGTTAACGATAACGCAAATATCACTACTGGCCATGCCGCGTCACAACCTTGAGTGGAACGACCGATGTTCGGTCTCACGCTCGGGGCAGAATACTTAGTATTTTATTGTCAAATGTAAGCACTCCTGAACAGGGACTTACTCTGGATATGAGTTTACAATTAAAGTTTATTATTATTTTTTATTATTTTCTTAATGTAACTGGTCTTACTTAATACGTGCGAATGTATTGTACCAGAAGCAGATGTTAGGTAGACTATTTAGATTCACAAGGGAACACCTGTTTTACTATATATGTGCTCTTCCTCCTTGTTTCCTGAGGGTTCGGTGCAGTCGAAGTATTGTCGAGCCATACTTTTTGTTCTTTCTTTCCATAGTTTTCTATCAGCACCCCCCTCTCCCCATATTTCATCCTACTCCGATCGTCTCATATCCCTCCTCACGCAGTCCTCCTATCTCAGCTGTGGCCTTCCCCTTTTCCAGCGTCCTTTATGTTTTTCCACCTCTGCTCTCTTTACTAGTTTGCCTGCATACATCCTTACCAAGTGGCCTGCCCATCTCATCCTGCTTCTCACCAATCTTTCTGTTAGGCTACATTGCATCCCAACCTCTTTCCTACAACCCACATCACTTCTGTCTTCTCCAGACTCAATCTCATTCCGTGCTTCTTGAACACCCCTTCCATTCCTCCAACACTTCCTGTAGTTCTTGTTTGCTCTCTGCTATTATGGCCAGATTGTCTGCATATATCATCTTCCTGAGAACATCCTTCGTGCTGATCTTCATGCTGATTAGTTCCATCACCATGATAAACAACAAAGGGCTAAGGGCACTTCCTTGCCTCAAACCGATGTTTGAGGCAAGGAACTTCCGGCTACTTGGACTTGGTGCAGCGACTTGAATTTGGTGTAGATCATTTAACAAGATTTTAACAAGATTTGCCATCCAAGCCAAAGGCCCAGATGGCAAGTGGACAAGGAAGCCATTGGCTTATCGAGAGTCCAACAATGTTCATCTACTTATAACCCGCCCTCCTGAGATATGTGTCAACCTTGTTTTTAAACATATTCACGCTGCTAGCAGTTACACAATCTGTAGACAATTTGTTCCATTAATTTATTGTCCTCTGTGAGAACGAGTGCTTCCTGATGTCCAATCTACATTGATCCTTTACTAATTTTACCTCATGTCCTCTAGTTCTGCTATCCTTCTTGAGTGAGAAAAACATATTTCTATCAATATTTTCATACCCATTCAATATCTTAAAAACTTCAATCTGATCTCCTCTTAACCTCCTTGTCTCTAGAGTTGTTAAACCACATTCTTTCAGGCGTTCTTCATAACTAAGGTCTCTCAGTTCTGGAATCATTTTAGTTGCTCTCCTTTGTATGCGTTCAAGCGTATCTATTTCTTTCGTAGGATATGGTCTCCATGCTTGTATACAGTATTCTAAATGAGGTCTAACTATTGCTTTATAAAGAGGTATAATTAACTTTTTTCCCTTGTATGTTATGTTTCTTCTAATCAATCCAATAATTTGATTACCCTTTGAAGCTGCAATACCACACTGCTCTGAAACTTTCATATCAGCGCTTATTGTAACTCCTAAGTCCTTTTCTTTTACAGTAGTACCCAGAACAGTATCTCCCATTTTATAGTTTACATTCAAGTTCCCATGTCCTGTATGTAAGCATTTACATTTCCCAAAATTGAACAACATCTGCCATTTCTCAGACCATTTCACTAATCTGTCTAGATCGTTTTGTAAATGTTGTTTATCACCATCAGTATTAACCTTTCTAAACAGTTTTGTGTCATCCGCAAATTTCAGTACGTTACTTGTTATACTGTCGTCCAAGTCATTGATATAAATTAAGAATAATATAGGTCCTAATACTGATCCTTGAGGTACCCCACTCAACACCGATTTCCAATTTGAAACTTCTCCATCTACTACAACTCGTTGTCTTCTGTCAGTCAGCCATTGTTCTATCCAGTCAGTTATGCTGTCCCCGATACCATGGGCTTTTAATTTAAGTAGTAATCTTTGATGTGGCACTTTGTCAAAAGCTTTCTGAAAATCTAAGTAGATAATATCTACTGGCGATCCCACGTCTATCCACTTAGTGATTTCTTCCAAAAAACATAACATATTTGTTAAGCATGACCTCGCTTTAAGGAAACCATGTTGAGATGAATTTAATAATTTATGCTTAACGAGGAATTCCACCATATGGTCTTTAATTAACCTTTCTAATAATTTACAAATCACTGACGTTAAACTCACTGGTCTGTAATTCTCTGACTTATTTCTCGAACCCTTTTTAAATAATGGTATGATGTTTGCTTCTTTCCATTCAAACGGAACAACTCCCTCTTTTAATGACAAGTTGAATACTCTTGCAAGTGGTATACTGATTTGTTCTACTGTTTCCATTAGTAATTTTGGAGGAATCCCATCCACTCCCGGTGATTTGTTATCTTTCATTGCCTTTATTTTCTTAGCTACCAATTCTGGAGTTACAACTAACGGACCTAAATAGTCAGATTTAGCCCCCTGAAATTTAGCATCAGCAACTGGTAATGAACTAATATCTTCTTTGGTAAACACTGAACTGAAGTAACCATTTAGGTCTTCCGCCATTAAAAACCCCTCTGATATTATATTTCCAGCACTGTCTTCTAGAGGTCCAACCTTGTCTTGTACGTTTTGTTTACTCCTGACATATGCATAAAAACTCTTGCTGTCATTTTTTATGTTACATGCTAGTTTTTGCTCATAGCTTCTTTTAGATTGTCTGATTTCAGTTGTAGCTGCATTAAGTGCCTCTTTGTATTTTGCATAGACTTCGTCCTTTCTGGTACGCCTATAAACCCTCCACATAGTTTGTTTTAGCATTATTTTTCTAATAGCCTCTTTTGACAAGTGTTTCTTTCTACACCGTTTTCCTTGTTTTTGGAAGGGAACAAATTTATCGATGATACTCTCAATTTCATATTTTAGAATATTCCAACATTCAATTGCGGTCTTATTCATCAGCATGTTATTCCAATCTAGCTTTGCTAAGTATTTTCTCATATCTTTGTAGTTACCTTTGTGGAAGTTTCTCTTGTACGTTTTCTTATTTTTACTTTCTGATTTTACATTGATGTCAAAATGTATTTGATTATGGTCACTATTACCCAATGGTTCAAATATTTTTACATTGTCCACTAATTCTTTTTGTGATGACAAAACTATATCTAATACATTTTCCCCCTGGTTGGTTCTAGTACGTGCTGAGTAAGAAAGCTATCCTGGATTAAAAATAGAAATTGTTGGTCCTCAATCCCTGTGCTCTCTAGAGAATTCCATTGTATGTGTCCATGGTTAAAATCTCCCATTATGATACATTCCCCTTTACTAACTTCCTTTATAGCGTTTTTTATGTTTGTGTTGTCCTCTTCGTTTATGTTTGGACTTCGGTAAACTAATCCAGTAGTTAATTTTGAATTACCTGAAACAATTTTGCACCAAACAGCTTCATCGCAATCTGCTTCCCTTTCTAGTTTTATTTCATAAGCCTGAATAGATTCTTTAACATATAAAATAACTCCCCCGCCCCTTCTTCCTATTCGATCTTTCCTAAACATTACATATCCTGTCAGTCCTAATTCAGCATCTGTTATATCTATGTTGGCCCATGATTCAGTTACACCAATTATGTGAGGGTCAATATCTTCTACCATAATGTTTAATTCGTTTTTCTTATTTACTATGCTCCTTGCATTTAAACATACGCATCTATAACCTTTTTCAGAGATGTTTTTCGGATGATTTGATATTGGTTTATCTGTGCTAGTGGCCTCTTGTTCTGCTTGAGACACCTCTAGGTAACCTCCCTGCACTTCTAGTTTAAAGAATGTTTACTTCCAAAAATGTTTGTCATTGTACCCAAGTCACTATCTACTGCTGCTGAAAGTTTGTCCGCGAATACTGCCGCTTGTCCGCTAATACTGCCGCCCCCTTTCCACTTAAATGAAGCCCACCCTTCATGTACATATCAGCCCTCCCAACAAAACTTCCCCATAAATCCACAAATCCAACTTCCTCTTCCCTACATAACTTCTGGACTAACATGTTAATTGCCATCCCCCGACAATTTCGATAT
Source organism: Lamellibrachia columna (assembly GCA_963662155.1). Classification (NCBI taxonomy): domain Eukaryota; kingdom Metazoa; phylum Annelida; class Polychaeta; order Sabellida; family Siboglinidae; genus Lamellibrachia; species Lamellibrachia columna. Next base: position 17,054,996 of record OY759274.1, read on the forward strand.
TTGTGACCCCACCTGCCCATTACAGATAAAATCCCTGACAGTATGACCTGCTCAACCCGCGTCTGTTTTAGTGTTCTGACCAACTGCCTATATTTCCTAACTATGGCAGTTGTACCCTCCCTCTCTACGTTATTTGTCCCTACGTGTACTAAAACAGATCCACCCTTACCCGAGCCTACGATGTTTTTTACCCTCTCAGTTATCGCCTCTATTTTGGCTCCAGGCAAGCAGACCACCACATCATCTCCCTTGTTTAAGACTCTGTCGGTCTTCCTAACTATCGAATCCCCCACAAACACCCTCGCTCTCTTCCTCACCCCCTCTATCAGTGCTGCAGAATAACTCTTCCGTTCGATCCCATCCATCCCATTCTGTCCTGACCCCTTCCCTCCTGTCTCCTTCCCTCCTGTCTCCTTCGCTCCTGTCTCCCCCACTTCCCACTCCTTTGCTCTTGTCTCTCCCACTTCCCTCTCCTTCACTCCGGTTGTTTTCCCTCCCGTCTCCCCCACTCCCTTCTCCTTCCCTCCTGTCTCCCCTACTCCCCTCTCCTTCGCTTCAGTTGTCTTCCCTCCCGTTCCTTTCCTTCCCGTCTCCTTACGTCCTGTCTCCCTACGACCTGTCACCTTCCCTCCTCTCAGCTTCCTCCCAGGCTGCGGTGAGCTCTCCCTAGCATCTCTTGTGTCTTTCCCCACTTTATCATCTACTGTTCCCCCACCGGAACTACTGGCACAACCCCCCTGTTCCCTTCCCACTATTGCCACAACGAGCAGCCTCAGCTCTTCCAACTCCACCTCTAGTTCCTTCATCTTCGTACATCCCCTACACTCAAAACTAAAACTATCTGCCTGGAATTCTCGCACCCAGACTTGACGAAGTCCACCCAGTTACTACAACTGCCACAAATTAAGTGCCTTGTGGCCTTTAACTGCCGTTTGCACGGCGCCATCATACAATTTAGTTTTAATTAGTTTGCAACGTTAGCCTTGAATAAGGCTGTTTTTGTGATCAAAAGAACACTTTAGTCTAATATACTTGCTAACTGTGTCTTCTATTAACCTCGCATGAGAAAAAAAGCCACCTAGCGAATACGGAGAACACTGTGTAACAAAACAACGAATTCAGTGTGTACTAATTTACGCTAAAATCCTGCTGTTAATTCCTTTTTACCGAAAACGTTTACTACCACTATGTCAGATATTACCTTATGTATGTAATTTAAGTAAATAGATCACTTTATCTAGCCAATGTAAACTATTCACTATGCTATCTCAATTTTCGAATAGTAAACAACCCTATTATCGCTCGCTGAATTCCCTGACAGAATCCGAAACTAACTTACTCTAAAATACTCCCTCTGACTAATAATTAACAAAACCTGTTTCCTAATATATGTCTACAATACGTTTGTGTATAATATATATTCAATAGTAATACTTATTCTATTTGATATACCGCGTTTTTCTGTAAATGATCTACACCAAATTCAAGTCGCTGCACCAAGTCCAAGTAGCCGGAAGTCAAGTGATTACAGAAAAACGCGGTATATCAAATAGAATAAGTATTACTATTGCATATATATTATACATAAACGTATTGTAGACATATATTAGGAAACAGGTTTTGTTAATTATTAGTCAGAGGGAGTATTTTAGAGTAAGTTAGTTTCGGATTCTGTCAGGGAATTCAGCGAGCGATAATAGGGTTGATTACCATTCGAAATTTGAGATAGCATAGTGAATAGTCAGTAACATTTGAATATTGGTTAGAATAAGTTTTAGTATTATACATATATTGTTCACCAACTTCTTGTAGACATATATTAAGAAACCGTTTTTGTTAACAGAGGTAGTATTTTTTTCTCGGATTCAAACTCTACGAGTGATAAAAGGGAGTTTGTTTACAGGTCGTGAATTCAACCCGTGCATCGAGCTATCGTTTACATTGGCTAATATATATATATCAGATAAAATGATTTATTTACTTAAATTACATACATAAGGTAATATAAGGTAAACGTTTTCGGTAAAAAAAGGAATTAACAGCAGGATTTTAGCGTAAATTAGTACACACTGACTTCGTTGTTTTGTTACACAGTGTTCCCCGTATTCGCTAGGTGGCAGGTTTTTTTTTCTCATGCGAGGTTAATAGAAGACACAGTTAGCAAGTATATGAGCCTAAAGTGTTCTTTTGATCACAAAAACAGCCTTATTCAAGGCTAACGTAGCAAACTAATTAAAACTAAATTGTATGATGGCGCCGTGCAAACGGCAGTTAAAGGCCACAAGGCACTTAATTTGTGGCAGTTGCAGTAACTGGGTGGACTTCGTCAAGTCTGGGTGCGAGAAGTCCTGGGCTGAGGTCCAGGCAGATAGTTTTAGTTTTGAGTGTAGGGGATGTACGAAGATGAAGGAACTAGAGGTGGAGTTGGAAGAGCTGAGGCTGCTCGTTGTGGCAATGGTGGGAAGGGAACAGGAGGGTTGTGCCAGTAGTTCCGGTGGGGGAACAGTAGATGATAAAGTGGGGAAAGACACAAGAGATGCTAGGGAGAGCTCACCGCAGCCTGGGAGGAAGCTGAGAGGAGGGAAGGTGACAGGTCGTAGGGAGACAGGACGTAAGGAGACGGGAAGGAAAGGAACGGGAGGGAAGACAACCGGAGTGAAGGAGAGGGGAGTAGGGGAGACAGGAGGGAAGGAGAAGGGAGTGGGGGAGACGGGAGGGAAAACAACCGGAGTGAAGGAGAGGGGAGTGGGGGAGACAGGAGCGAAGGGGTAAGGACAGAATGTGATGGAGGGGATCGAACGGAAGAGTTATTCTGCAGCAGTGATAGAGGGGGTGAGGAAGAGAGCGAGGGTGTTTGTGGGGGATTCGATAGTTAGGAAGACCGACAGAGTCTTAAACAAGGGAGATGATGTGGTGGTCTGCTTGCCTGGAGCCAAAATAGAGGCGATAACTGAGAGGGTAAAAAACATCGTAGGCTCGGGTAAGGGTGGATCTGTTTTAGTACACGTAGGGACAAATAACGTAGAGAGGGAGGGTACAACTGCCATAGTTAGGAAATATAGGCAGTTGGTCAGAACACTAAAACAGACGCGGGTTGAGCAGGTAATACTGTCAGGGATTTTACCTGTAATGGGCAGGAGGGGTCACAAATATCGAAATTGTCGGGGGATGGCAATTAACATGTTAGTCCAGAAGCTATGTAGGGAAGAGGAAGTTGGATTTGTGGATTTATGGGGAAGTTTTGTTGGGAGGGCTGATATGTACATGAACGATGGGCTTCATTTAAGTGGAAAGGGGGCGGCAGTATTCGCGGACAAACTTTCAGCAGCAGTAGATAGTGACTTGGGTACAATGACAACTATTTTTGGAAGTAAACATTCTTTAAACTAGAAGTGCATGGGGGTTACCTAGAGGTGTCTCAAGCAGAACAAGAGGCCACTAGCACAGATAAACCAATATCAAATCATCCGAAAAACATCTCTGAAAAAGGTTATAGATGCGTATGTTTAAATGCAAGGAGCATAGTAAATAAGAAAAACGAATTAAACATTATGGTAGAAGATATTGACCCTCACATAATTGGTATAACTGAATCATGGGCCAACATAGATATAACAGATGCTGAATTAGGAATGACAGGATATGTAATGTTTAGGAAAGATCGAATAGGAAGAAGGGGCGGGGGAGTTATTTTATATGTTAAAGAATCTATTCAGGCTGATGAAATAAAACTAGAAAGGGAAGCAGATTGCGATGAAGCTGTTTGGTGCAAAATTGTTTCAGGAAATTCAAAATTAACTATTGGATTAGTTTACCGAAGTCCAAACATAAACGGAGAGGACAACACAAAAATAAAAAACGCTATAAAGGAAGTTAGTAAAGGGGAATGTATCATAATGGGAGATTTTAACCATAGACACATACAATGGAATTCTCTAGAGAGCACAGGGATTGAGGACCAACAATTTCTATTTTTAATCCAGGATAGCTTTCTTACTCAGCACGTACTAGAACCAACCAGGGGAGAAAATGTATTAGATATAGTTTTGTCATCACAAAAATAATTAGTGGACAATGTAAAAATATTTTAACCATTGGGTAATAGTGACCATAATCAAATACATTTTGACATCAATGTAAAATCAGAAAGTAAAAATAAGAAAACGTACAAGCGAAACTTCCACAAAGGTAACCAGAAAATACTTAGCAAAGCTAGATTGGAATAACATGCTGATGAATAAGACCGCAATTGAATGTTGGAATATTCTAAAATATGAAATTGAGAGTATCATCGATAAATTTGTTCCCTTCCAAAAACAAGGAAAACGGTGTAGAAAGAAACACTTGTCAAAAGAGGCTATTAGAAAAATAATGCTAAAACAAACTATGTGGAGGGTTTATAGGCGTACCAGAAAGGAAGAAGACTATGCAAAATACAAAGAGGCACTTAATGCAGCTACAACTGAAATCAGACAATCTAAAAGAAGCTATGAGCAAAAACTAGCACGTAACATAACAAATGACAGCAAGAGTTTTTATGTATATGTCAGGAGTAAACAAAACGTACAAGACAAGGTTGGACCTCTAGAAGACAGTGCTGGAAATATAATATCACAGGGGTTTTTAATGGCGGAAGACCTAAATGGTTCCTTCAGTTCAGTGTTTACCAAAGAAGATATTAGTTCATTACCAGTTGCTGATGCTAAATTTCAGGGGGCTAAATCTGACAATTTAGGTCCGTTAGTTGTAACCCCAGAATTGGTAGCTAAGAAAATAAAGGCAATGAAGAATAACAAATCACCGGTAGTGGATGGGATTCCTCCAAAATTACTAATGGAATCAGTAGAACAAATCAGTATACCACTTGCAAGAGTATTCAACTTGTCATTAAAAGAGGGAGTTGTTCCGTTTGAATGGAAAGAAGCAAACATCATACCATTATTTAAAAAGGGTTCGAGAAATAAGTCAGATAATTACATACCAGTGAGTTTAACGTCAGTGATTTGTAAATTATTAGAAAGGTTAATTAAAGACCATATGGTGGACTTCCTCGTTAAGCATAAATTATTAAATTCATCTCAACATGGATTCCTTAAAGCGAGGTCATGCTTAACAAATATGTTATGTTTTTTGGAAGAAATCACTAAGTGGATAGACGTGGGATCGCCAGTAGATATTATCTACTTAGATTTTCAGAAAGCTTTTGACAAAGTGCCACATGAAAGATTACTACTTAAATTAAAAGCCCATGGTATCGGGGATAGCATAACTGACTGGATTGAACAATGGCTGACTGACAGAAGACAACGAGTTGTAGTAGATGGAGAAGTTTCAAATTGGAAATCGGTTTTGAGTGGGGTACCTCAAGGATCAGTATTAGGACCTATATTATTCTTAATTTATATCAATGACTTGGACGACAGTATAACAAGTAACGTACTGAAATTTGCAGATGACACAAAACTGTTTAGAAAGGTTAATACTGATGGTGATAAACAACATTTACAAAACGATCTAGACAGATTAGTGAAATGGACTGAGAAATGGCAGATGTTGTTCAATTTTGGGAAATGTAAATGCCTACATACAGGACATGGGAACTTGAATGTAAACTATAAAATGGGAGATACTGTTCTGGGTACTACTGTAAAAGAAAAGGACTTAGGAGTTACAATAAGCGCTTATATGAAAGTTTCAGAGCAGTGTGGTATTGCAGCTTCAAAGGGTAATCAAATTCTTGGATTGATTAGAAGAAACATAACATACAAGGGAAAAAAATTAATTATACCTCTTTATAAAGCAATAGTTAGACCTCATTTAGAATATTGTATACAAGCATGGAGACCATATCGTAAGAAGGATATAGATACGCTTGAACGCATACAAAGGAGAGCAACTAAAATGATTCCAGAACTGAGAGACCTTAGTTATGAAGAACGACTGAAAGAATGTGGTTTAACAACTCTAGAGACAAGGAGGTTAAGAGGAGATCAGATTGAAGTTTTTAAGATATTGAATGGGTATTAAAATATTGATATAAATTTTTCTCACTCAAGAAGAATAGCAGAACTAGAGGACATGAGGTAAAATTAGTAAAGGATCAATGTAAATTGGACATCAGGAAGCACTCGTTCTCACAGAGGACAATAAATGAATGGAACAAATAATTGTCTACAGATTGTGTAACTGCTAGCAGCGTGAATATGTTTAAAAACAAGGTTGACACATACCTCAGGAGGGCGGGTTATAAGTAGATGAACATTGTTGGACTCTCGATAAGCCACTGGCTTCCTTGTCCACTTGCCATCTGGGCCTTTGGCTTGGATGGCAAATCTTGTTAAATCTTGTTAAATCTTGTTAACTGGAAACTCTTCCGACAACCCAGATCCAAACACCACTTTTCCTTTCGTTTTCTTATAAATTACTTCCACCATCCTGGCTTCTGCTTCTGGCACACCCATCCATCTTACTATTGCCGTCACCATCTCTCTTGAGACTTTGTTATATTCCTTCTCTAGGTCCAAAAATACTACTGCCATTCTCCCTTGCATCTCCAACCTCTTCTCTATCATGTGTAATGCAAACATCCCATCAGTCGTCCCTCCCCCCTTTCTGAATCCCTGTTGTTCTTCACCTAATTCTTGCTCTACTCCATTTCGAATCCTCCAATCCAGCATCCTCTCTAGCAGTTTCATGATGTGACTTAGAAGTGTGATGCCTCTGTATTTCCCTTGGTCTTGCACATCTCCCTTCCTCTTCCATATTGGGACAATTATTCTTGTTCGCCATTCCTCTGGTACTTTGCCTTTCCTCGTGCATGTATTCAGCAGCCTCGTTGTCCATCTGATTCCACTCTCCCCGCTGCCATTACCATCTCCACACGTACCCCATCGATACCAGGTGCTCTCCCCTTCTTCATCCGTTTCATCCCGGTTTGCGTCTCTTTATCAGTAATATCAGTTACCTCCACTTTCCCCTCTACATACGATGGTAATTCCAGGTCGTTGTTATTTCCTTCCTGGTTCAGTACCTCCTTGAAGTAGCTTTCCCAGACCTTCAGCACTGCCTCTTGTTCTGTCACTAACATCCCATTTCTATCCTTGATCACCATTACACCCTTCACGTCCTTACTATTCTCATCCCTGTCTATGGCCATTTTGTATATTATCTTCTTTCCACCATCCTCATCTAGCTTGCTGTATACGCGACTGCTTCCACGTCTCTCCTCGCCTTATCAACAGCTCTCTTTGCCGCTTTCTTCTTCTTCTTTCTCCCGTATGTGTGCATCATCCTTGCTTCCGGTTGGTTTCCTCTCTCCTTGGTCTTTTCGATTTATTTCCAAGCTTCCTTCTTTTCGCATACTGCCTCTGCAACTTCGCTAGTCCAGCATCCTTGGTTACTACTCCTTGACATTCCGCCCTTTCCTGATGTTCTCCCACATAGCTCCTCTGCAGCTCCCACAAATGTCTCTTTGTAATTTTTCCATTCTTCCTCCAAACCACCAACTTCTTCGCTGTGCTCTTCATACTTAACCGTCACCCGCTCCTTACAGTCAACAGCGACGTCGTCTTTGCACCTCCACCACTTAATAGTCCTGCGGCCCACAGTCTTAGCTTGTTTCTTCTTCTGCATACGCACAACGAACACCACTGGCTTGTGCTATGTCGTGAACGGCTCTCCAGCCACAACTTTACCATCCTTAATCTTCCATTCCTGCTTCCGGACTATCAACTGAACTAATTCAATCTTTTGCTTTCCACTCCTGTATGTGATCTTGTGATTTTGTCGCTTCTGAAGAAAGAGCTCCACTACTCCAACATGCGCATTGAAGTCTCCCGCAATGCATAACATCACCTCCAGCTCCACAAATCCCATCATCCTCCCCAAAGCATCCCTGAACTCTTTCTCTGTCTCAATCCGTCCTGTCTGTGTTATAATAATGTTATATATATATATATATATATATATATATATATATATATATATATATATATATATATATATATATATATATACATATATATATATATATATATATATATATATACATATATATATATATATATATATATATATATATATATATATATATATATATATATATATATATATATATATATATATATATATATATATATATATAGTCGGTGGACGATCTACAAAGAAGTGCATAGAACCTTATATACAAGTGACTGAATAGCATACGATGATATAAACATATTCAAACTTGCATCTTGGGAAATCTTGAGGAGATTGGATATTTGTCTAAAGCGTGAGATACTAAGCAGATAAGTAGTGTTAAAATGTAGCCATTGGAGTAAATTAGGGTAGTTTATATAGTAGATATCCGAAGACTCGGAAACGCGAGCGATAATTAAGGTTTGTTGCGATCAGTTGATTGGGTACATACAATAAGAAACATAATATTATTTTAACTAATTTAGTACATATTAAAGATTGAGCACCTGGATATTTTGTTTTAGTAACATGTGTTGTTAAAAGTTAGCCGTATCCGTAGGTAGTAATTCAGTGTAATTTAATGAAGGTCACTGAAATTATTTTAGCACGAGCGATATTACGTTTGTTGTCGTCAGATGTTACATAGAAAATAAGTTGCAAGTGAATAGTTGCAAATTTAATTAAGACCTAAGTAATATAGCATAAAGTGTGTATTACAACACAAAAGCAGTCTTTGTGAAGACTACCTAATGTAAATTTTAAACATAACTGATTATAAACAAATATAAATTGAATTTCTAACATGGCGCCGTGCAAACGGCAAGTAAAGCGATACGTAATTTGACATGCTCTGGCTGCGACAGCTGGATATATTTTGCAAAGCCTGGGTGTGTAAATTCGTGGGCAGAGGTCAAGGCAGATTATTTCCATTTTGTGTGTAGGGGTGTAAGACAGTGAAACGTCTGCAGGAGCAGGTAAATGTGTTAAGACATATGATGTTGATGATGGCAGGGCAGGGTGAGAAAGAAGAGAGCAGAGGTGGTGAGAACGAGGAGAGCAGAGGTAGTGAAAACGAAGAGAACAGAGGTGGTGAGAACAAGGAGAGCAGTGGCAATGTGAGGGAGAAAGCTGGTAAGAAGAAGAAAGAAGGAAAATGGAAGAGTGTGCAACAAAAGGAAGATAACCGGATGAATGGAGACGGATTTCAGGTGGAAAGATGGTCGAGGACAACAAGAGCAGAGAAAATGTGAAGACTGTGGATCAGAAGAAGAAAGATAACAGGATCCAGAGTATGCAACAAAAGAAAGGTAAACGGGTGAATGGAGAGGGTTTGCCAGGTGGTAAGAGGTTAATGATAGAAGAGAAAGGGGCATAGTGTGCGACAGGAAAGGAGCTTTGCTGACGTAGATCACAGGGGAGACGAGGAAAGACCTGATATTCATTGGCGATTAAATCAATAGCAAAGTGGATAAAATTGTAAATAGAGGAGATGACATAAATGTATGCCTACCAGGGGAAAATAGAGGATGTAGCAGAGAAGGCAGGACAGGTCATGTGTGGTGGTACGGGAGGTGCTGTTCCCGTGCATGTTCGAACGAACTATGCCGAGAAGGAGGGTACGTCGGCCATCGTTGTTAAGTACAGGAGGTTGTTCGAGACATTTAAAGAGGTACGAATTGGACATATTGTATTTTCGATATTACCAGTAACGAGAGGCAGGGGTGTGGAGTATAGGACCTGTAGGAGGATGGCGATCAACACACAAGTACATAATGTATGTATGGAGGAGGGAGTAGGTTTCGTAGGTTAAGCTTTGTGACAAGAGATGACTTTTTATGAGAGATGGACTTCATCTGACTGGGAAGGGTGCTGCAGTTCTTGGGTGTGAGTTTATCAGCGTTGTCGACGAGGGCACAGGTACCATATATTATTTAAAATAGTTGCGCTGGGGAACTGACAGAGAAAACTCAAAGGATTACTACTATAAATACACATCCAAAGAAATGTTCACCAATAATTTCAGACAATGAACATAAATGTGTATGTTTAAATGCCAGGAGCAGAGTAAATAAAATTATTAAAGAATCTATCCAAGCATATGAAATAACACCGAAAAGTGAAGCAGATTGTGAGGAAGCAATTTGGTGTAACATAGTTACCAAGAACTCAACATTAACAATAGGTGTCGTTTATCGTAGTCCTAGCATAGGACAAGAGGAAGATGTAAAACATACAAAAGGCGATAAGGGAGGTGAGGAAGTGGGAATGTGTTATAATGGGTGATTTGGCCATGGCCATATACAATATAAATCATTAGAGAGAGTTATGGGTGACGACCATTAGTTTCTACTTCTAACACAATATTGTTTCCTTACTCAACATGTCTTGGAACCAACCAGAGGAGGGAATGTGTTAGATTTAATGTTATCTTCTCAAAATTAGTTAGTTGACAATGTTAAAGTACACGAACCTTTGGGTTCATGTGACCATAACCAGATCCATTTTAATATAAAAGTAAACACAGTGACTATATATAAAAAAACAATTGAGGAGGAACTTCAACAAAGGCAAATATAAAGAGATGAGAACATATTTAGCAAATACAGATTGGAATAACTTGCTTAAGTACAAGACGGCAACAAAATGCTGGACTTATTTTATATATGAGATTGAGGGCATTACTGAGAAATTTGTTCCATTAAGAAAACAAGGGAAAAGGTCGAAGAAAAAACACCTATCTAAAGAGGCTATTATAAAAATTGCTCACATATAGATGCTGTGTGGGGTATACAAACACACTGGAAATGTAGAAGACTACACAAACTACATAAAGGCATTTAACATAACTACAACTGAAATTAGAAAATCCAAAAGAACCTTTGAAACAAATTGGCTGGTAATTTTTAAAAAATAACAAGGAGTAAACAGTAAGTTCGAGATAAGGTCAGACCACTGGAAAACAACAGTGGAAACATAGTTTCAGACGGGCTTCAAACGGCAGAGGTCCAGGATGAGTATTTCATCTCAGTTTTTACCACAGAAGATATCAGCTCATTTCCAGTTCCAGTTAAATTTGAGGGCGATAAATGAGAACATTTAGGGCAGTTATTTGTAACTCCTGAAATGATAGCAAAGAAAATTAAGAGCATGAAAGATAATAAATTACCTGGAGTTGACGGGATACCACCAAAACTGCTTAAGGAAATTGTTGAGCAAATTAGTACACCACTTCAAAAAGTGTTTTACTTATCACTAGAAGAAGGAATAGTTTCTTCAGAATGGAAAGAAGCAAACATTACGCCGCTATTTAAGAAGAGACCGAGGAACAAGCCAGATAATTACAGACCAGTGAGCTTAACATCAGATATATATATAAATCACTAAAAACATGGTGGAATTCATCTCAACATGGGTTCCTAAAAGCAAGGTCATGTCTAACTAATATCTTACTTTTTTTGAAGAAATTACAAAGTGGGTAGATGACGGGTCACAAGTGGATGTTGTCTACTTAGATTTTCTGAAAGCTTTCGATAAAGTGCCACATCAAAGACTGCTACTTAAACTAAAATCCCGTGGAATAGGTAATGATGTAATCAACTGGATAGAAAAGTGGCTTACACACAGAAGACAGAGAGTAATAGTAGATGGTGAGATTTCAAATTGGAAATCTGTTTTGAGTGGGGTACCACAGGTATCAGTATTAGGCCATATACTGTTTTTAATATATTTAAATGATTTGGAAAATGACACATCTAGCGCAGTACCTAAATTTGCAGATTACACAAAAGCATTAAGAAAGGTTACTAATGATACAGATAAACAAAGTTTACAGGATGGTCTAGATAAATTAGTTAAATGGTCAGACAAATGGCAAATGTTATTAAATTTTGGGAAGTGTAAACACATACACATAGGACATGGAAACATGGACGACGAATATAAAATGGGGGATGCTCTATTAAGTAGAACTACACATGCTGCTTCGAAAGGAAATACAATTCTAGGTCTAATTAGGAGATCTATCACGTATAAGGAGAAACAGCTAATTGTACCCCTGTACAAAGCAATAGTTATACCACATTTGGGATATTGTATTCAAGCATGTAGGCCGTATCGTAAGAAAGAATACAACGAAGAGCAACTAAATGATTCCAGAATTGAGAGATCTTAGTTATGAAAGCCGCTTATTACAATGTATGACAACAAAAGTGTTTAAAATAGTGAACGATGAGGATGTTGTTAGGAATATGTTCTTCAAACTTAAAGAAGGCAGTAGAACCAGAGGACACAAAGCAGCTTTAGTTAAGGAACAGTGTAGATTGGACATGAAAAAGTACTCTTTCTCACAGATGATGATAAATGAATGGAACAAACTGATGTGTTAATGCTAGTAGTGTGAATATGTTTAAAAATAGAATTGACATATATTTGATAAGGGCGGGCTCTACATAGGTGATAAAATTGTTGGACTCTCGATAAGCCAATGGCATCCTTGTCCACTTGCCATCTGGAACTTGTTTTTTGGGATGGCAATCTTGTTAAATCTTGTTAAACTATGTGGACCTTTGTAGGCTACGTGTCATTATATAATGATTGCATTATAAAAAACATTCGTATGTAACGTGACATAGAATCATATGACAATTATATTTAATATAGATGCAAAGACGATGATGATAACAATAATAACAACGATATTACTATATAGTATAAGTTACACATCAACTGAATTGTTTTAACTGTTTTACGACTTTCGCTACACAACGATGTTTCACTTCGTGAGAATGCAGTTGTTTCATCCCTCGGGCGATGTGCAGACCGATCGTTATCATCTTGTCCTTCAAATCTTCCGTCACTTTAGTCTGTGCCACGAGCCACTCTCGCAGACGGCCCAAGTCGCACAACTCAAAGAGCAAGGCGGGACGTTTAGCGACAAGCAGGAGAGAATGACAAGTTCAGAACAATCTACTTCGCAAGTACGGTGGATTACTTTGCACTAATTATTAGAGGTATAGGTTGAAATTATTATTATTATCGACCACACAAGAGCTGGGCGCTGGACCAACACTGTCACAATAAGAAAAAAAATGCTAAATTGTTGTGGCAATAATACGTTCAATATGAATGATGTCATTAACGTGAAAGAGTACAATTGTGGATGTGTGATCCACATATCGAGTTTGACAAAAGTATTCAGAAAGGTTACTAATGATACAGATAAACAAAGTTTACAGGATGATCCAGATAAATTAGTTAAATGGTCAGAAAAATAGCAAATGTTATTAAATTTTGGGAAGTGTAAACGCATACACATAGGACATGGAAACATGGACGAAGAATATAAAATGGGGGATGCTCTATTAAGTAGAACTACACATGGAAAGGATATATGGAGGAACAAACACTGGGTAATCTCACTTCGTGCTGCTAGATATGACATTTAACTTTTCCTAATTAAATTTGGCATGCAAATCGTATATAACCATTGCCCTTAATGGTTTCGCTTTTCCGTATGTTTATTGTAGATGTGTATGTTGTAATGTATTTAAAATAAAACAATAGTTATAAATATACAATATTGTAGCAAGTGATCGACACATCAACGCCCACCGAAAGTTGAAGGTCATATTGTTGTAATGCTTATAAAATATCCATGTTGTTCCAGGTGTCCAGTAGGTTTAACAGAATATGTTTACTCATGTGAAAATATCCTGGATCGAGACTATTATTAGAGAATGACGATTGGCAGATATAACAAAATCACGGGAATTGGAGACGCTTTCTTGAATGTGGTTGACATGCAATAACCCTCCTGTTGATGGTATGGGAGTCTCCCAGAGAATGAATATGTCTCTCCTCGTGTTGATGGTATGGGGTCTCCCAGAGTACCGTATGCCTCTCCTCCTGTTGACGGTATGGAGGTCTCCCAGAGTAAGGTATGCCTCCCCTCCTGTTGATGGTATGGGGGTCTCCCAGAAAAATTATGGGGCAGAATAAGGTGTGCCTCTCCTCCTTTTGATGGTATGGGGTCTCCCAGAGAAATAATGGGGTATAGTAAGGTATGCCTCTCCTTGTGTTGATGGTATGGGGACTCCCAGAGAAAGGATGGGGCAGAGTAAGGTATGCCTCTCCCCCTGTTGATGGTATGTGGTCTCCCTGAGAAATGCAGTGTAACATTTAATATTATGTGACACGCTTCACGAAAGTTGATTCAGTAATATTACATTTTCTGAACGTGGATCGAAGAAAGCGAAGCGGTGAAACAATCATCACACAGGTCGAACGTTGCTCTTCCAGCGCGTACAACATTTAACCCACTCACACATCTACGCAACAGGAATTTACACTTGGGACACCATGTAACTAGTTCTTTGTTTCGACAAAAACAAAACCTTAAACAGTGCTTACGTGATTCTGCAAACACATTCGTCGATTATATATCCAACAAAGAAAAACGACGCATTATAAAGGTAAAGGTAAAGGTATGTTCTTTTATAGCGCGGTATCCGGTCCATAGGACTGCTCAAAGCGCTTTACACTTCACCCCCTGGCAGACCTGTTCATTCCAAGGCCATCTCAACTTCTTTGGGAATTATACAATATATAACATTATAACTACATGCACTATACAGCGTGAGTTCCAATGTCCGTGTAAATAGTCCAACTAACATGGTCCAGGTTCGGAGACGTGCTCGAAACGTCTGCACAGACAGTCCTTGCTGTCGGCGTACTAGGTGGCAGGTGTTGACCCATATAGAGCGCGGAAAGGCCGTCACTCCATGAACCTGTTATTTGTCCCGCGCGGCGACTACAAAGAAGCAGGACTGTGGACTCAGGACTTTGGCTGAGGATAAGCAAAAGGCAAAGAAAGAGTGATTGCTGCTGTACGATCAACTATTGCTACTATAGCGCAGAATGGGCCTGACTAAGAAGAAATAGCGTATGCACGTTCAAAACGCACACATCCATTGCGGAAGTCGCACGTGTCGTGATCTTACTCTGGCTTCCTCACAACGTTGTTCTGGTACAAGCCGTCGTCCTCCACGTTTGCCTGTCCCTGTCCCTGTTTCGAGATGTCGTAGTAGTACTCGTCCCCTGCAGCGCCACCTGTGAACAACTTTTCGATCTTGTTGACGACGTCTGCGAACGACGGCCGCGAGCTGGCGCTGCTGCTCCAGCACGGCTTCATGACCTGGTCGTACCTGTAAGTAAAACGACGCGCACGGAACGTGATCAGGCCAATTGCTGGAAAGTCAGATAAACGAAATACAAATGTAGGGATAGCATTTTAACTTGACTGTTCGTGCACAGATATAATGCATTAGCGTCAATTTAAATTGGATATATGTGTGAATGCGAACGTGCAACATTTGGCAGTCTTGCAAACGTGCATGCGTGTCTACTTATAACGTGCATAGTGACACATATACGACTTTCACAGATATATATATATATATATATATATATATAAATAATGTGTTCTTTATGTGCTGTTAATTGGCAGATAAATATTGCAGTTTGCATTATATATATATATATATATATATATATATATATATATATATATATATATATATATATATATATATATATATATATATATATATATATATATATATATAAATAATGTGTTATTTATGTGCTGTTAATTGCCAGATAAATATTGCAGTTTGCATTATATATATATATATATATATATATATATATATAATGTGTTCTTTATGTGCTGTTAATTGGCAGATAAATATTGCAGTTTGCATTACCTATGCCGCTAAACTACAATATACGCTGCTCCAACATAAGTGTGGGCATGTTTCACTTACATCGTATCTTGGCAGTGCGTCGGGTGAGGCATGCGGTAACCGCTGTCGAGGACAGTCTTCAGTTGTCTGCTGCTTTTGTCGGAGTAGGGAACTTCACCTGCAACAACGGAACAACAAACTGTGGTCGAGGTGTTCTTGTGGACGATGATGATGTTCGTGTTCTTGATGTCATTGGTAATGTTGTTGTAGCTGTTGTTGTTAACGTTGTTGTTATTGCCGCGGTTGCAGTATGAGCTGCTGCTGCTGCTGTAGTTGCTGCTGCTGTTGTTGTCATCGTCGGTGATCATAATAGCAATTAGCATGATCAATGGAGACTACTAATGATTGTGGATATGATGACAGATGCAGTGTTATTGATGTAGTTGTTGTAATGGTTGTTACTATGACTGTAGTTGTGGCAGACGCGGTCGTGATCATGGTTGAATGGCAATTTTGCGATGTGGTGGGAATAGTGTTGTTGTTGTTGTCGTTGTCGCCGTAGTTGTAGTAAATATGTCGTTGTTGTGGTTGTTGCGGTTTCGTGGCGGCGACTGTGCAGCTTATTTAAAAAAATTTAACAAGATTACAATCCAAGGCAAATGCCAAGATAGACGAAGACAAGAACAAGAACAATATGTTTATTTGTCCCCAAATTAAATTATACTGTGTGCAGTTTACAAGTATATTACTATATACATATATTGTATGTATACCTCAACTATAATTAACATAAATAATAATTACAAACTAAAAAACTTAATAAAAAAGGGCTTAGTGACTCCTATTAACACAAGTAAATCCATGTCATATGTCAAATTATATTTGGCCTCTGTTTATATATATACACATTCTTTATTTTAATAACGTTTTTTTAAATACGGTGTCTATCTCTTTGTAAGTGTAGCTGTACACAGAGTGCATGTACGCTTGTTTGTAGTACACAGATAGCTAATTGAATGTAGATTCCTAAATACTTGTATGTATGAAACACCTATGCATCTATCCCTGTATATGTATATTATTTGCAAGTTTTGTTGACATATATAACAATTTGATATTGTACATGTGATTTCATATTTTTGTAAGAGAAATTTTTTGAAATAGTACGCAAAACCACGTAAACTTTGAGTGAATTTTTTTTATAACTAATTATTGAGTATCATTTGTAACGTGTGGCAAGGAAGCCATTGACTTATCGAGAGTCCAACATTTTTAATATATATATATATATATATATATATATATATATATATATATATATATATATATATATATATATATATATATATATGTCAACCTTTCTTTTTAATATACAACGGGAGAACGATAACGAAGAATGACGTCTAACCTTTGCTGAAGATCTCCCACAGTGTGACGCCGTACGACCAGACGTCTGTCTTCTCGTCGTACTTGCGCCTCTCCCCGGGGGCCACGCTCAGCTGCTCCAGCGCCATCCACTTCACCGGGATCTTCTCCTGCAGCGAGACAACAACTCAACTACATCAAACACGACTACCTTTCTATACGTCAGGCCTATTAACACTCCAAATATGTGTAATGGTTCAAGCGAATACGATGTAATGCAGTAATAGATGAAAACACCGTTAACTGTAATACAAACGTCACATAATGTAACTAGTCTGATTTAACGCTATGCAGAATATTCTCTCTCTCTCTCTCTCTCTCTCTCTCTCTCTCTCTCTCTCTCTCTCTCTCTCTCTCTATACACACCCACCCACCCACCCACCCACCCACCCACCCACCCACCCACACACACACACACACACACACACACACACACACACACACACACACACACATATATATATATATATATATATATATATATATATATATATATATATATATATACTATTACATGTGTTGTGTTACGTCTAAGCGATATTAATGTGAGAAACATAGAAATAGCAGTCATTCGTAAGAAAGTAAAAACAATGCTGTAAAGAACAATTGTGTGCACAATATACTAACGTTGTCGCCTGAAGTCGCCTGTTCGCCTTTCATCGGCCCAAATCCAGCGATTTTGGCTATGATTACGTCAGTTCCGGCGCTCTTCAGTAAGACATTACGGGCGCCAAGACGTCGGTGGACGATCTACAAAAACGTGTGTAAAACCTTACATATAAGTGACTGAATAGCATATAAACAAAATCAACTAGGTAGACCTTTGTAGGCTATGTGTCATTATAATGACTGCATTGGGAAATTAATTCCTATGTAACGTAACATATACTCATATCATAATTATATTTAATATAAATGCAAAGATGATGATGATTGATGATAATAATAGTAACAACAATATTTCTACATAATAACAGTCATACATTAAATGAAATGTTTTCACTGTTTTGCCACTTTGGCTACACAACGGTGTTTCACCTCGTGAGAATGCAGTTGTTTCATCCCTCGGGCGATGTGCAGACCGATCGTTATAATCTTGTCCTCCAAGTCCTCCGTCACTTTAGTCTGTGCCACGAGCCACTCTCGCAGACGGCCCAAGTCGCACAACTCAAACAGCAAGATGGGACCTGTAGCGGCAAACAGGAATAATGTATGGACGGGGAGGTGGTTATCTACAACATCTCCACAAGTTCAGAACAATCTACTTTGCAAGTGTGATGGATTTCTTTGCACTAAATATAAGATATATAAATTGATGCAATTATCGACCTCACAAAAGTTGAGCGCTCGAACAAGGCTATCCCAATA
Source organism: Lamellibrachia columna (assembly GCA_963662155.1). Taxonomy (NCBI): domain Eukaryota; kingdom Metazoa; phylum Annelida; class Polychaeta; order Sabellida; family Siboglinidae; genus Lamellibrachia; species Lamellibrachia columna. The sequence goes on from OY759274.1 coordinate 17,073,490, forward strand.
CGAAACAACTTGCTAAATTGTTACGACAATAATACGTTCAATATAAATTATGTCATAGACGTGAAAGAGTCAAATCATGGTGGTGTAATATATATATATATATATATATATATATATATATATATATATATATATATATATATATATATATATATATATATATATATATATATATATATCGACGTTGACAACATATTTAATTTAGTTGAGAGTAATGCGTGTAGAGAGAGGGAGAGAGAGAGAGAGAGAAAGAGAGAGAGAGAGAGAGAGAGAGAGAGAGAGAGGGGGGTTTGACGTACCATATTCCATATTGACACAGGTGCCCTTACCTTGGGTAACAGCGCCGACGAACTGGAGGATGTTCTCGTGTTTTGGACAAGCAGTCGCAAAGAAATTCATCTTTGCAGTCATCAGAATCTCGTCGTTGGCGTTGCCGCGTTCTGCCAACGTTCAACAGGATATTAGTTTCAACAACATCGAAAATAATAACAGATGCCGAGTAGACGGAAACGTGTATGTCAGTGAATGTGTAAGTCGATAATTGAATGAATGACTGAATGATTACGTGGATGAGTGGAATAGCGGATTAGTGAATAAGTGAAAGATTAAATGAGTACATGGGTGAATGAATGAACGAGTGAATGCGTTCACGAGTGAATGACCGAATGTGTGAATGAGCGAATGAGTAAATGAGTGAGTGAGTGAGTGAGTGAGTGAGAAAGTGAGAGAATCAATCAATTGATTATTGAATGAATGAGTGAATGCGTGAAGTAGAAAATTAATAAATGAATGATTAAGCGATTGACTGAATGAGTGAATGAGTGAGTGAATACACATGTTAAGTCAGAACAATAATACATTAATTAACTATCACTAACACTTTACTTGTTACCTTGCACAGGTTTATCTGTTACTGGCAAAACATTTCTGACCACAACAATCACAATATTGACGGCAAAAGAAAATACGTCGTGGATTATCGAAGATTTTGACAAAACGAATGTTGCAATCTTGCAATCAAGTCCTGACCCATCTCGTTTGAAAATAATAAAACCCTTTGAAAAATCACGAACTGGTGTATGTTATACAAATTGCACGCGTGTTTGGTTGCTACGTCGTACGAAGCATCACTTTGTACAGTACATGTTAACTCTACATTAGCTGTATACATATCAGCCAAGACGTACGTTTCATCCTCTTCACTACCACCTCTTGCTTCCCGTTCTTCACCGTCAGAGTCGCCTGGTAGATGTCGGCGAAGCGCCCTTTGGCGTTCGGCAGTCGCTGGACCAATTCAACATTTCCGGCGGGGATCTTCCAGTAGGCGACACTGTCGGTTACCATGTTGCCGTACAAATAGACGTCGTCGTCGTCGTCGTCTGGCGTGTATTGGTTGTGTCCCAGTTTGGAAGAGGGACTCTACGATGGACAGAGAGACAGGGGTTAGTGACCTCCCTTGCTACAATAAATACGGTATACAATTATGATGACAAACATTATTATATGATATGTATCATAACCTTAATAATTACCGGAATGATGGTTGGGACAAGGACTTCAACAACGACATAAAGACAACACGTATGATGTCACGAAACTCCAAATTGCAACATGACGAAAGGCAATGCAAATTTAATTTAAATGTCTCACAATTAAGCCCAGCAAGTACACAACATGACCGCGAAGAACATGACAGAGAGACAGTGGCTAATCACAGTTTGTGCTGCTGGACATTTGTTACTTTCTAATTAAATATGTTTGGCAGGTAAAACGTATATAGCAATTGCACTTAAAGTGTTCCCTTTTTTATATGTTTAGTGTAGATGTGTATGTTCTAAAGTGTTTTGACTTTTGCATTATGCGCAGTAAAATAAAGTGTGACGATACGCGCTTTAAGTTTTGCACTTAAGTATTGCGCGGTGATCCGTACTAGCAAGAAATATTGTTTTGTGTAATGTCTTATTAGTAAAAATAAAACAGACGCAATAATATATGCTGGATGTGAAGCTCACCAAGTTGTTCTTCATTTGGACGGTGGTGGCGCCGGTTTGTGGTCCGTCGACGCTCCTGGCTCCGCCAAGAAACACACTTTGTCTCATGGTCCGCCTGAAGTCGTGGAGGTTGCGTGGCATGTACGGTTGGTTCTGGCGGCGTCTCGTTATAATGAACAGGACGAGCACGACGATCACCACCACCAGGATCAACATCACTGCAAAGATCGTCCCTCGTTACAATGGACACTGCAGTGAAACTGGATGTAGCATGAATGCGAATTCACTTCGTGGACTGTTACGTCCATGTTGACAAGTTATCTGCTACGCCCTTGCCAACTGTATATATATATATATATATATATATATATATATATATATATATATATATATATATATATATATATATAAATATATATATATATATATATATATATATATATATATATATATATATATATATATATGTGTGTGTGTGTGTGTGTGTGTGTGTGTGTGTGTGTGTGTGTGTGTGTGTGTGTGTGTGTGTGGGTGTGTGTGTGTGTGTGTGTGTGTGTGACATCTCGTGTCATGTCATATACCGCTCCGCCCTTACCAATTTATATATATATATATATATATATATATATCTGTGGCATCCAGGGGCATATCGTACCGTTAACCTTGTGGCATTCTGTGCAATGTTGTACCGATATTCCTTGTCAGCAGTCATATGATCTGCTCTACTCGAAGTAGAAATCAATTGATAAGCATAATAATAACATTAAGATACAAAAATGCGCATCAACTAAGTGTCATCAAGTGTGCTTGACGAAACACAGAGTGGTCGAAGTACATGCACTTAATAGTGAGCTCCCTTAACATAATACATACAGTTTATCTGAAATGTATCTTGCAGTGAAACACGATTTCAGTTCGTTGTAAATACTCAAGCAATTTGCTAGAATTAGTAATGAGCGAACAAAAACAGGCCAATATTGGAAGAAAGAGAAGACGACTGGGGCAGCATCGCGGTGACTGGAAGCATCGCGATGACTGGAAGCATCGCGATGACTGGAAGCATCGCGGTGACTGGAAGCATCGCGATGACTGGAAGCATCGCGATGACTGGAAGCACGAAGACCAATTGAGGTACTACTCATTTGACGAGATATTTGCCCAGCAATGGGAGGAATGCGGCTGACAAAGGAAGGTGTGACAATATCTAACAAGATTGTCATCCCAAACAACAAGTCCCAGATGGCAAGTGGACAAGGAAGCTATTGGCTTAACGAGAGTCCAATAATTTATACAACAAATTACGTATAGCTCATCCTTATTAGATATTTGTCAATTCTATTTTTAAACATATTTACACTACTAGCATTAACACAATCATTTGACAGTTTATTCCATTCATTTATTACCCTCAGTTAGAATGAGTACTTTATCATGTCTAACTTTCACCGTTCCTTAACTAATGCTGCTTTGTGTCATTTGGATCTACTGTATTCTTTAAGCTTGAAGAGCACATTCCTATAAATATCTTCATAACTAGTCACTATTTTAAACACTTCTATTTGGTCTCATATTAGTCTCCTGGTCTCTTGTGTCGACGATTCCAAATCTTCAAATTTCTTTATATCATATTTTTGCAGTGCTTAGAAGTCATCGGGCCAAACACGGATTAGTTGCGAGAAGTTGCGTTGAGAGAAACTTACCGATCACTATTCCTGCAATGGCGCCCGTTGCTAGTCCACCGCTGCTCGCTGTAAAAATAAACTGTTGCAATTAGTTAATGCTTATCACTACAGAAATGTATGCAGTAATGCGTGCAGTCAATGCGAATACAAGTATTATATATACCTCAAACACTAAAAAATGTAATAGTACACGTACAGAAATGCTCTTAGTCAAGCGAGCAGACAATGAACATGCATACAATATATATATATATATATATATATATATATATATATATATATATGCCATTCGACAAGGTTATGTGAAATATATCACACATTGTTGACTGGAAACCAATGTGTTCGATATTTACTTTACGATAATAGTGATATATGAAGCTTTGAAATCGTCCCAAAATGAATGTGTCATCGTACGTGTTATTATTATCATAATTATTGTTATTATTATTTAATAACAGAGTCACTCTATGCTATTATATACGGTTAATAATGACATAAAATCGAGCACTCCACTTACCCGAATCGTCTTCTACGAGTTCGCCCGAGTTGAATTGGAGCGATTTCACTTGGCTAGTTTTGCCGCCCTCATAGACAGTGACAACATCGATACTGTAATCGTTATTCGGGTCGAGATCCTCGACAACATACGACGACTGCGCAGCCGGCAACGTCACTTCCTTCTCGACATCCGACGCCGTCTTGTAGCTGATTTTTACCCCCTCGGTGAGGTAACAGCTGATGACGTACTGCCACCAGATCTCCACCTTATTGCCGTACGTCTTGACCACCGTCAGGTTTGTCACGGTGGGGTCTAAAAGCGATGCAACGCGTTGTCAAGTGTCATATTGGAGAAGAAAACACAGCAGTTACAATCGAAGACTCGTATAATTATGTGTAATTTACACTAGAGCAACAGCCGCAGTGCCACCTACAGGCAGGTTGTTATGTTACTAAACCTATTGTATGTCAGTCATGGCAAAAAAATAACAGGATAACAAATAATCCATGAAACTTGTAGTTATCGCTTTTTGTGAACTTGTCTTTATCGGAAGAGAAGAACAGACGAAACATTCACTTATGGCAGTTGAGTCAGTAGTACTATTTACATTTCAGAATTGTATTTCAAATGAAATAACTCCAGGTGTACGACCTTGGGCAACACCAGGTGTACGATCTGGGACAACACCAGGTGTACATTCTGGGGCAACACCAAATGTTCGATATGGGGAAACACCAGGTGTACGATCTGGGGCTACACCAGCTGTGCGATATTGGGCAACACCAGGTGTACGATCTGGGGCAACACCAGGTGTACGATTTGGGGCAACACCAGGTGTACGATATGGGGCAACACCAGGTGTACGATCTGGGGCAACACCAGCTGTACGATATTGGGCAATACCAGGTGCACGATATGGGCAACACCAGGTTACGATCTTGGGCAACACCAGTTGTACGATATGGGGCAACACCTGGGTGTACGATATGGGGCAAGGCTGAACAACTCGTAACTTTTACTCACACATGTTCACTCCGAAAAATCCGTCCAAAGCGCCAAGCTGGAATTCAGAAAAGGTGTTGCCATTCAGACAGTTTGAACACGCAGTGTGATAACCAAACGTAAAAAAACGTGCGAGTTATTTGGAATTATTGTCAACTGTTGTTATAGACCAACAGGATACACATGACAAGAATTTGGGTACGGTAGCACCGTGGGAGAGCAGTGGCTTCTCAAACGAGAGGGTGTGTTTAGCCCACTTTGCCACGGATACTCTGTATAAATAAATATAGATAATAGTGAAATGGCGGGAACACATAACTCTCAGGCTATTATTGCAACATTCCAGTGAACTTATCTACATGGGAGGAAGATTAAGATAGCATTGAGCGTTTCTAAGAATATATAACAACATTACTCTATATATCTGTGCAACCAATCAACACAACGAAACTAATATAATTTGCATTGTTGGTGTTGATAACACAAATTACTTAAATTATATATCAGTATATCACTGCTCAATGTAGCGAAGGTCAAGGAAGTAATAACCAAGCGAGAGCCAGCTTACTTTGAGTTGTGTGGCCGTCGACAGCCCCGCGTGGTTGTAGATGGTTGTGTCGATTTGGTACTCATGGCCCTCTCCGTGAAGAAACCAGCAGTTGTCGAGGTAGAACGCCTGGGTCAGGTAGTAGCACTCGTTCATCGGTGTACAGTCGCATGTTGCCGCGTCCAGGCATTGTTGTGTGTTCTGATAGATGAATAGACAATAGACGTTAGAGACATGACAGCTTAGCGAAAGAAATAATTTGAATGTATTTTACGAAGCGTGATGTTTATCAGTGTTTGATATTATGTATGTCGTGAAAAGAGTTGTGAATTCAAGACCCACACTGGGCACGGTTCGTTTTCGAAGCTTATGCAATTTCGTTTACCCTACTTTGCCTCAGTCTACTCAGCTGCAAATGAGTACAAACACTGTTTGGAAGGTACCTGCTATAGACTAGTGTCCCGTCCAGGAGAGTCAGTATAACTGCACTCTAATTTGCTTCGCACTACATAAACCAGGTTTAAGCACTGGCCATATAAGCCTTCATGGCTTCCTAAGGCGTAATGCCTGGGGAATGACTTTACTTTTTACCAAATACTTTCAAAATCGTAATCAGTATATTGACACGACACAATATAAAACGTCAACTTAATTATCTTTGCTGCATTTGTATAGTTTGTGTTCATATGTGAGGATGTATGTTAAACATATACATAAGCCGTTCCACGTGAACGTTATAAGCCAAAGTTGTAAATACGTGAAACATATTAGTTTTGTTTACATGTGTTGGGAATTAGGCTCTATCTGCATCTCTTATTTATATAATATGGTGGGAAGTCAAATATGCTTGAACTACTTACTGGTTTTTGGGAAATTTAAGAAGGTAAACATTTGTACTTGTTAGCAGCATAGTTGTTTTACCAAAATCATTAATATTGGCTTGATAAATTAACAGCAGTTATTCAAATCTTTAGAAGATATGTAATATTAGTGCTCCAGCAGTTGTCATTGAGTACATGTTGTGACAAGGGCTGCGTAAGAAATGTTTCTGTTACCGTACCTTGGTTTCCTTCTGTCCATTCACTGTCCCGTTCCACACCTCGGTTCCTGTTGTGACGTCATTGACGATGTACTGTATACTCCGGATGCCACTCTCTCGATCATTTGCTTTCATGTTGATCCTGAAATGCCAACACCTGTGCTCATAATAAATTCCAATGATATAATATCAAACCAGTATGAACATTATTTTGTTGTTTACTGGCTTATAGCTCTTGTGTATAGGGAGATGATTAATGATGTAACTCTGTGATTCAGACACAAGCCTGCCAATGATTCTAATAGGTGGCGTTATTGTATCCCAGACTTACAAATATGAATACCACTCAGTGCGAACTATCCATGGCTACAAGATTATTTTATGATTTGACAATGATTGACAATGACAATGATTTTTATTTCCCTAAGACCCCTTACGGAGTATGAGAGAAGTTTCTCTCTACAGTACATTTTAGTAGAAGATCTGGTTACAATGCATAAAACATATATTAGATAAAACATATTTACAGTATGTAAAACATATAGTCACAATGCATAATACATCTAGTGACATTATCGGATAAAGTATTTTCTATACAATCAGTACATGCAAATTAGATCATGTAAAATAAAATAAAAATGGTACATATTGCACCATGTATGTCTGTTAATATCAAGTATAAACACTTTGTTACCAAACAAATTTAAATGTAACAGCAACGTTATTGTTTACGGAAAACACTGATAATCGATTATGAATTCACAGAAAGGAGCAAATAGTTGGGTCACTGCGTGGTAAGTCTTTTCTCTACTACACCTATTTTCATATACGAATGTTTTTCAAAGGACCAATGAGCTGTTCCGGCGTGGTCTGACCACCATCAGCGTGACGTCACGCACCTGGAACTGTAGGGCAACAGCGTGACGTCACGCACCTGGAACTGTAGGGCAACAGCGTGACGTCACGCACCTGGAACTGTAGGGCAACAGCGGGCGGCCGGACTCGACGTTCTTCTGGAAGGTGTACTCGACAAACCTAGGCGGCGACGAATCAACGCCCACGACCAGCGAATCAGTGGCGTTGTTCCCCATGACGTCAACAGCCTTCACGAACACCCGGATGAAGTCTCCATCGGTGATAGTTGCTCTAAGCTGTAAACAGATACATAACACACAATATATATTACTTAATATAATTAACAACATTAATCAAGCAATAATATTAAGAGTTACAGTAATAATAGTAACAGGAACGGGACATAACTGAGACATATGAACGAATATACACCAATGAATGCTTGATGTTGACGAGGTATTAATAAAGAAAAATCGCTGAAGCAATGTCGTATATCTTTACATTGATGGTTTAATAGTTAGTACAAGTGCAATAATAAATATAGGAATCATCCTTAAAAAATAATATCGTAATTATACCAAATGCTATATGAAATGAGAACAAAATACATATTTATAGTTGGTGGCGATCCCCGAGTCTAATGGTGTGTTCGTGAGTACCTCGTAGTGATCCTCTTCCACGTCTGTCCACGTGGTCGGTGCCGAGCTGTCCACGTGACCATGACCGATGTAAAACTGGACTATGCCATTGACGTTTGGAATAGCTGCCAGCGTTCTGTTTCCTTCCAAATCGTCTATGCCTGCAGCACAGACACTGCTGATATCATCGGAATATGTGTATCACAAATATTAAATAACATGTCGCATTTTTCACTATAGGTACTACTGCTGCTGATATAGGTACTACTGCTGCTGATATATGTTGAAGGCATAAACCGGTGACACAAAAATGTGTGATTGTGTTTTATGTTATAAATTAGACAAAGAAATAAATATATTGTAAAATACTCTGGCCTTGAAATAAATCAAAGTGTTAATCATCAATGATTCAATTATCTATTTTATAATTCTAATATAAAACACACATGACATTTGTAGATACATCACATGTCAATCCTAGTTCAACCGCACCTTTGTCAACAGGCCATTTCTTCACTTTGTTGAGCAGTTTGTTGTTGTGTTGGAAGGCGTTCTCAAAGTGTCCGTGCCAGTTGACACCGAGTGGATGTGTCGGGTCGACGGACGAAGTTAGCCAGGAGAAGCCGTCGCCGTTACCCGTGTCACCAGACACCGTCATCGGTCGGCCAGTGACAGTCACATTCGACCGCGAATCCCACAGGAACAGTCCACGGGCGAAGGCGGCGTTCCCTGACGAATCCTCGACCTTTAGCACGACCGAGTACATCCCAGGGTCGGAGAGTTTGTAGGACGGGAAGTCCTTGTCACTAGAATCACAACACATTATGCATCAACACTAACGTAACAGCTTTTATCGTTAATAATGTTGTAATTGCATGATGACGATGATGATGATTACGATGGTTTTTTTATATTATTGTACTGTTAATGTTAACATTGGTGCTGCTTATTATAGGTACTACTGCTGCTGCTGCTGCTGCTGCTGTTGCTGTTGCTGCTGTTGCTGCTGTAGCTGCTGCTGTTGTTGTTGCTGCTACTGCTGTTGCTGCTGCTGCTGCTACTGCTACTGCCGCTGCTGCTGCTGTTGCTGCTGCTGCCGCTGCTGCTGCTGCTGCTGTTGTTGTTGCTGTTGCTGCTGTTGCTGCTGCTGCTGTTGCTGCTTTTGCTGCTGCTATTGCTGCTGTTGCTGCTGCTGCTGCTGCCGCCGCCGCCGCCGCCGCCGCCGCCGTTGCTGCTGCTGCTGCTGCTGCTGCTGTTGCTATCATCGTTATCATTATCATCATCATAATCAACATCATCATCATCATTATACCATCATTATCATCACCACCGTCACCACCACCACCAAAACCCTAGCCACCACAACCACCACAACCACCACAACCACGTCCATCACCACAATGTTTTCACCATGTTTTGCTTACGAGAAGGCCGACTGCATGCCAGTCTGTACGGGCACGGATGTCTCTGTCAGAAGGTCTTCGCTGTCTGGTGCCAAGGCGAATACTTCGAAGGAGAACACCTCCAGGCCCGAGTCGACGTCCGTCCAACCGGACCATATGACTTGCCGGGTCGAAGATTTCTACAGGCACACCGAACTCCGTAATAGTAGGGACGGTGGACACCAAGATTCAAAGTTAATAACTGTGTTTATATTTTGGCATGTAAGAAATTTACGTGTGAAATATTAAAACATTAGTAACATCAAAATGATAAATGTATGTGCAATTGCAGATGATTGAAGTATTGATAAAAAATCCCACGGCGCTGTTAATAAACAGAAATTAGTATACTTTGTCACATGGTACCATTGCCGTTGCATTCAAACTCTATAAGGTTATCTGGAAGAGAGGCCTACTTTAATCAGTGGTCTTGTGTAAGCTCAGGAAGCCGACACAATACATTCCGAGAAAGGGGCTGACATAGAACTATCAGGACAAATGGAAAAGGGCCAACTAACACCTGACAAAGAGACGTTGAAGTAAATGTAGCAAAAGCAGGTTGAAGATGGAAATAATTAGCCTTGCAATCCCAAACCGTGTTCGCTAGAAAAGAGTCGTTAGCGGCATATGCTCCGACACGGAATGAAACAGTTTATGCAAAAGGTCATGCTAGAAACGTCACACGGGGGCGACACTGTACTCACGTTGTTGTCAATTTCACGTCCAACGTCAATCGGCACGTTATTCTCGTTGGCGCAGTTATTTGTTGTACTGCAGTGTTTGGGTGCCTCGAAGTCAAAAGTCACGACAACGGTCTTGCTGTTTGTGGCGCCGGTGAAGGTCTCTTGATAAGTCTGCTGCGTGTCTGTGTTCAACACAGTCTTGAAGCCGCCAGTAGACGCTGTCATTGTCGCTTCCAGGCTGTGGACAGGTTACCAGTAGAAGTCACAGGTGTCGCGACTAGTCTGGGAACTGAGTGACATTGAATAAAATCTGACCAATTGAAGTTATATATGTCACGTCTACTCTGGAAACAGTGTGACATTCAATAAAACGTTCCCAGTAGACGTCTTCGTTGATGCTTCTATCATGGGTTCATTGTTGACGTTGACTAAAATGTTACCGATAGAGGTCACTGCTGTCACATTTGCAGCGGGGAAATTAAATTGAACAACGAAACGTTAAGAACGAAATGTCATCGTTACTAGTTGTATCTCGTCATTTTCGAACAGAGCAACAATAGCAGAAGCACAGTGCAGTGGAGGACAGACTTTCAAAAATGTTCATACCTGTAACGATGAGCGATTCCATGTGTCCACTTGTGCCGCACGTTCTGACAGTTGGACTCCAAGTAAGGTTTGGCAGGACTTACTGGGCTCTGACAATTGACAGTTTTGTCGTATATCGCGTCTTGTCCTGTAACAAGGCATGTGAGACTGTTAGTAATGTAACTGAGCTCATTAGTACCTATCCATGCTGTGGGATGTTGATATTATGAGTGAAAGTAAGATTGACAATTGGAAGATGCTGACGAAACAAATAAAAATAAATGGACGATATTTGGCATCGACCGTTACAATGTTCACGATAACATCAAAAACAACAATGAAGAAATCAAGACAAACGGAGTAAGAAACGACTTTAAAATGTAGATTACCGTAAATATGGCACCGTAATTAGAAGCGCCAATTAAATAGGGATCATCGATAGAACAGCATATGGGCACTTTATCAAATGTGCCACTTTGGTAAAAGAACAATAAGGAAGCGAAAACAAAGAAGGTGTTGCCCTTGAAAAGTTAAAAAGACAAAATGCTGCTTCTTAATTATAAGCTTCACACATCGTTAAATTGAAGTGTGTTTTCCCATAGTGAGGATATGTATATACACGTACCGGTATTTTTCAGTACCACTCGGCCACCCGTGCTAATGACGCCAATTCCTACTTCCCCGATGTACGGTGGCTTGTGAGGTATATCGGTCGGGCGGTCGTACACTGTCTTCCAATCCATGACGACATATTTGATATCGTGCTGGTTGCTGAAAGTGTATGAAACATCGATCGATTAAATATAATATGTTGCATTGGTACGTTTGTCAATAACAGCTGCAAACACATTTTGTCATGATTAGTGTTTTATTTTTAAAGATCATGCACGTATAAGAATAACGAAGTCTTTCTATTTAATAATCCTTGATAATGATCATATACTTTTGTAACTGAATGCATTATTTTACCATCCATGCAATACAATAAAATTATTGACGTAAATTGACTTTATTATGCATTTGCGCTCTTCAAATGGTATGTCTTTGTTTGCGAGCCATTGTGAAGGATTGATGCTGGGAAGGGCTTCACTTGTGATAGTTGCTAAGAGCTTTCTGACCAATCGAGCAAGTTAATTTGTTTGACAACCTCATCCTCATCCCCATCCTCGTCCCAATCTTCACCCCATCCTCATCCTCATCCCCATCCTCATCCCAATCTTCACCCCATCCTCATCCCAATCTTCACCCCATCATCATTTCCATCCCAATTTCTTTCTTTCTCACCCTCTCCTCAGGCAGCGTTTTTGTCCATTGCAATCCCGGGTAACTCGGCTTTTATCATATCGTGTCAACAGTCTATCTTCTTTTCTAATAGTATCATATAAACACCAAAGAGGCTATTATCTCACCTATAGAGTCGAGTATCATATGAACACCAACGAGGTTATTATCTCCCCTATAGAGTCGAGTATCATATAAACACCAAAGAGGCTATTATCTCACCTATAGAGTCGAGTATCATATAAACACCAAAGGGCCTATTATCTCACCTATAGAGTCGAGTATCATATAAACACCAAAGAGGCTATTATCTCACCTATAGTGTCGAGTATCATATAAACACCAAAGGGCCTATTATCTCACCTATAGAGTCGAGTATCATATAAACACCAAAGAGGCTATTATCTCACCTATAGAGTCGAGTATCATATAAACACCAAAGGGCCTATTATCTCACCTATAGAGTCGAGTATCATATAAACACCAAAGAGGCTATTATCTCACCTATAGTGTCGAGTATCATATAAACACCAAAGAGGCTATTATCTCACTTATAGAGTCGAGTATCATATAAACACCAAACATGCTATTATCTCACCTATATAGTCGAGTATCATATAAACACCAACCAGGCTATTATCTCACCTGTAGTGTCGAGTATCATATAAACACCAAAGAGGCTATTATCTCACCTATAGTGTCGAGTATCATATAAACACCAAAGGGCCTATTATCTCACCTATAGAGTCGAGTATCATATAAACACCAAAGAGGCTATTATCTCACCTATAGAGTCGAGTATCATATAAACACCAAAGGGCCTATTATCTCACCTATAGAGTCGAGTATCATATAAACACCAAAGAGGCTATTATCTCACCTATAGTGTCGAGTATCATATAAACACCAAAGAGGCTATTATCTCACTTATAGAGTCGAGTATCATATAAACACCAAACATGCTATTATCTCACCTATATAGTCGAGTATCATATAAACACCAACCAGGCTATTATCTCACCAATAGAGTCGAGCTGTTGCGTTGCACTGTCCGGTAAAAACGACCTTCTCTGTGCCCCCAGATGTCGCCAGCAGACGTATTTGACACACTTTGAAGTCAGGTGAGTCCCGAACTAAACTCGGAAAAAATTATTTTGTCAGTATTAATCAAATTGAAATAAATGTACAATGTCGTCTTCCACCAATTTAATAACGCAACTGATTCAGCTGTGCGGCCCAGCCATGATAATAAACATTACGACGATAATGTATTTAATTAGTATCATCATCATCACAATTATCATCATCATTATCATAATCATTATCATAATCAATAGTAGGATTACTCTCGTGTACTAACGTGACACAAATAGTATTCAACCAATTGATAACCGAGAACACATAACAAAACATAGTTTTTGTCGTTGCTAGAAAATAATGCGAGATAACATACTTATGTTACAGTTGGTTCCTTCGAATCCACCGGAACATGCGCAGTCGGAGGCACCGGAGCGACAGGTCCCGGGATAACAGTTGGTCCTGAATGAGCATTTCTCTGTAGAAGACACTTATACATGAATAATTTGGTGGAACCAGGGACTAATGTGGTGATATATAATACTAATAACAACAACAATAACAACAGCAACAACTATTGCTATTATTATCATTATAGTTATGTAATATAGCGTTGTGTCCGCCTAGACAAGGCGCTCATGTCGCTTACTCCAGTACCAGAGTAAGTGTTTGGTATAGCAGCTAATGTAATATAGCGTTGTGTCCGCCTAGACAAGGCGCTCATGTCGCTTACTCCAGTACCAGAGTAAGTGTTTGGTATAGCAGCTAATGTAATATAGCGTTGTGTCCGCCTAGACAAGGCGTTCATGTCGCTTACTCCAGTACCAGAGTAAGTGTTTGTTATAGCAGCTAATGCAGCGCCCGGATGTGTTTTCATAGTTGAAGAACATTAGCTATGTGAGTATACGACAGGTTTATTCCATTTCCCTTTATGTTTTTACTTCCCCTGGCATGGACACCAAGCAGACCAACTGCTTTAAGTGTCTCTTCCGATAGACACAGTCAATGTGGAGTGACCATCAACATTGTATAAGCTTCGAAACAGCATCAACCGGGATGATTAAGTACAATGAAAATGAAATGAAAATGATATTCTTTGCGTTGTTCTTGTCACTACTCACCTACGCCACATGTCCGTCCCTTCTGACCACCTCTGCAGTAGCATTTGTTTACGTCAAAACACAGGGCATTGTTCTGACAGGACGGTCGGCAGATCGCTGAAAACAGTAGAATAGCGATTTAAAATTTGCATGACAATCAGTGATGTGTTGCTATTACATCGAAGCAAGGCAGGTGTCCCGAAATCCGTTTTGAAAACAAGCGAAATTTCATAGTTCATTACAGAAAGTGCACGTTCTTCGAAAACCCAAAATGGGTTAACAGTAATAAGATGTATTTAATGGCGGATGTGATGTTTAGATTTGTTTAACTTACAAAAGCTCAACAAACGAACTGGCATTTCCTTATGACAAGGTCTAATGTCCATTGTCATACAAAGAGATACTTCGTACAATCGAATAATGGGTTTGGTGCCGATTGCTAGAAAGAAACTGGTGTCGCAAAAGGTGAAACATTTATGTTAATTAAAGCAATGGATTCTTCTTAAAAATGTAAGTTCAAAAACTGCTAGCTACAGTGAACATGTACTTTTGCCTCATGCCCTGTTGTGAGGAGTAACTTACGTATATTGCAGCGAGCCCCTCGCCAGCTTGGGCAGCACTGCTTCGGGTCAATCCTCGTTTCTGACGTGTAGTAGCACACCGTTCGGCAACATCGATGTCTGGGAAAAGGGGCGGAATTAGTGCCTGACAGTGTGGTGGCGAACAACTGGTAAAATGCTCCAAGGGTTATCGTTGTTGTGACGATAATGACAATAATGATGAAAGTAATGGTGAGTATGTCGATTACGACGACTGCTTTCACGATGGCTTCAATCGTGGCACAGTGACAATGGTGACTAAGACAAGATTTAAAAAGATTTAACAAGATTTGCCATCCAAGCCAAAGGCCCAGATGGCAAGTGGACAAGGAAGCCATTGGCTTATCGAGAGTCCAAAAAAATTCATCTACTTATAGCCCGCCCTCCTGAGATATGTGTCAACCTTGTTTTTAAACATATTCACGCTGCTAGCAGTTACACAATCTGTAGACAATTTGTTCCATTCATTTATTGTCCTCTGTGAGAACGAGTGCTTCCTGATGTCCAATCTACATTGATCCTTTACTAATTTTACCTCATGTCCTCTAGTTCTGCTACCCTTCTTGAGTGAGAAAAAACATATTTCTATCAATATTTTCATACCCATTCAATATCTTAACAACTTCAATCTGATCTCCTCTTAACCTCCTTGTCTCTAGAGTTGTTAAACCACATTCTTTCAGGCGTTCTTCATAACTAAGGTCTCTCAGTTCTGGAATCATTTTAGTTGCTCTCCTTTGTATGCGTTCAAGCGTATCTATATCCTTCTTACGATATGGTCTCCATGCTTGTATACAGTATTCTAAATGAGGTCTAACTATTGCTTTATAAAGAGGTATAATTAACCCTTTTCCCTTGTATGTTATGTTTCTTCTAATCAATCCAAGAATTTGATTACCCTTTGAAGCTGCAATACCACACTGCTCTGAAACTTTCATATCAGCGCTTATTGTAACTCCTAAGTCCTTTTCTTTTACATTAGTACCCAGAACAGTATCTCCCATTTTATAGTTTACATTCAAGTTCCTATGTCCTGTATGTAGGCATTTACATTTCCCAAAATTGAACAACATCTGCCATTTCTCAGACCATTTCACTAATCTGTCTAGATCGTTTTGTAAATGTTGTTTATCACCATCAGTATTAACCTTTCTAAACAGTTTTGTGTCATCCGCAAATTTCAGTACGTTACTTGTTATACTGTCGTCCAAGTCATTGATATAAATTAAGAATAATATAGGTCCTAATACTGATCCTTGAGGTACCCCACTCAAAACCGATCTCCAATTTGAAACTTCTCAATCTACTACAACTCGTTGTCTTCTGTCAGTCAGCCATTGTTCTATCCAGTCAGTTATGCTATCCCCGATACCATGGGCTTTTAATTTAAGTAGTAATCTTTGATGTGGCACTTTGTCAAAAGCTGGTACTGATAAAATTGTTATTTGCATAGCGTAATTGGTGTATATTTGGATAATAAATTATCGAATATAGAGAGGCACCCAGGTGGATATCGTGAGAAGAAGGACAAAAAGAGAATACATTAGAAACGCTCAAAGAAGACATCCCTCGGAAACGGCCACACCTTAAAAACGGTCACTCTATCAGAGCCTGTTTTTTTAAGATCTTCACACCTGACCATGTTTTCTCACCCGGATACCCCTTTAATCAGGTAACTTTGTCTCAGGTGGCCGCTTTAGAGCGGTTCTTCTGTAATGCATAATGAAATTGTGGATACACACTATTATACATGACGTACTACAAAATATCTAAAATTATATATTAAACAGAATAACAAGACGCCAAATACAACAGGAAATGGAACGAAAAGCAGCCAAACCAAAGCAGAGATAATCTAAGGGAAACGGCGGGTGTCACAACTCAATACAATGCCAGAATAAGACATTTTCAACAATTTGATTGAAAGACCACATAAACGACAGTTGCTGACCAAAATGTTCGAAATGTATGGAGGCCATGGTCGCCAACATCTCTACACAAGGACAGGAGGAAGAACCTTCGGTCCTTACCTTCTCCACCACCCTCCACAGCGATAGCAAACTGTCCTTACCTCTTCCACCACCTTCCACAGCGATAGCAAACTGTCCTTGCCTTCTCCACCACCATCCACAGCAATAGCAAAATGTACTTACCTTCTCCACCATTCTCCACAGCGATAGCAAACTGTCCTTACCTTCTCCACCACCATCCACAGCGATAGCAAACTGTCCTTGCCTTCTCCACCACCCTCCACAGCGATAGCAAACTGTCCTTACCTTCTCCATAACCATCCACAGCGATAGCAAACTGTCCTTACCTTCTCCACCACCATCCACAGTGATAGCAAACTGTCCTTACCTTCTCCACCACCCTCCATAGCGATAGCAAACTGTCCTTACCTTCTCCACCACCCTCCATAGCGATAGCAAACTGTCCTTACCTTCTCCATAACCATCCACAGCGATAGCAAACTGTCCTTACCTTCTCCACCACCATCCACAGTGATAGCAAACTGTCCTTACCTTCTCCACCACCCTCCATAGCGATAGCAAACTGTCCTTACCTTCTCCACCACCATCCACAGCGATAGCAAACTGTCCTTGCCTTTCTCACACGGACCGTGTACCTTCTGGGACAGTAGTGTGAGTAACTGTAACATACACGCCTACATGATCTCTCGGCTCAACATCCTTTGTGTACAATTACATGAGACGACACAGAGTTTCGTATGTTTTTATCTGCTGTGTGCATTTTGAAATTTAAGCGCAAATGTTTCTTTAAATATTATATTGGTGCTACATTTGTCGGTTGTCCGTCGTTCTGATAATGACTTTTGCGTGTCCCTGTTCACGATTATGCTTAATGATTATGTTTTGTTGCGCCTCTGAGCTCAGGTTCCTGAGGATATAGGCGCCACAGAAGTTAATTATTATTATTATTATTATTATTGTGAAATACATTTGATGGTCATGGTTGAATGTGTGCGTCGGGAAATCTGAGCTGAACACGTGTATTTAGCCATTCGTGATTGAGACGATGGGTCGCTGCGATGACGTAACTAAATAATCAGGTCACGTGGGCTGCGAATGTCTAATTACGAAACAAAATATGATTTTGCGATGACGGTAGCCTCTAGTAGATACAGCTAAATGTGCGATATGTGTCTGTAGTGAACCCGGCCTCCGCTCATGGGAGATCACATGAATCATACCACCCTTGCCACAACCTATATTTATGTTCAGATTTCGCACGGTATGTCGTGAATGGTGCCACTGTTGGGGAGCCATCCGTCAAACAGCGTGATTGTCTAAGAGGTGCACAAGCAAAGGAGACGGATGCGTTATATGAGTCACCCAGGCATGGTTGTCTACGAGATGTACACATCAAGGAGACGGCTGCGTTATATGAGTCACCCAGGCATGGTTGTCTACGAGACGTACACATAAAGGAGACGGCTGCGTTATATGAGTCACCCAGGCATGGTTGTCTACGAGACGTACACATAAAGGAGACGGCTGCGTTATATGAGTCACCCAGGCATGGTTGTCTACGAGACGTACACATTAAGGAGACGGCTGCGTTACTTAGACTTGATCCTCTTATTGCTAGGATCAACAAACACGACGTTAAACGCAAGTTATTAGCAGAGACATGTTCGCCTTTGAGAAAGCGAGATTATGTTTATATATAGTCATATTCCTGGTTACACTCGGTAACTTATATTAACTAATAACTAACTATTCTGGATGTATGTATGTATGTATGTATGTATGTATGCATGCTGACAAGTTGAAGACATGATCAAATGAATAGTTTGACGTTACTTAATGCGTGATATGAGGGGCAACACTGATATATTACTGTGATTGACGTTCACGTGCCAAATATTTTTCACCCTCAAAGTATTTCGTGTTGTTAATTTCTTCGTCTACTGACCTTGTCACAATTGTTACTTATTATTTATGGTAGTGTATTAGTTGTCAGTTTATAGTTATTAATTGCATGCTGTTTCTATGTTATAACAATCAGTCTACCATTATCAGCGGTTAGCAGCGACCAGTGACACAATTTATTTTTTGTTTACCGTATATTTGTATACAGGGGCCTGTATACATATAGGTATTCACAGGTAACAGCCTAGGCTCTGCTGCCAACCAGTAATGGTATCTATTGCATTATGTGTCTTTCATTTATGTTCTGTATTATTCAATTCCGAAATAAACCACTAACTCACTCAGGAAAGAAAGAAAATTCAACGCATCTAGTTTTCCAAAAACAAAAAGATCACCAGCAAAATCGTAGATGTGGTCGCAAAAGCCACGTGACTTTCTCGTTTCCTGTATCTCCAGCTCAACCGTTACAATAATTTAGACTGCCATAAACATCACTTAATTACTCACGAACGGAATAAGCACAACGTTTTATATGTGTTCACGGGTCCTATTCTGTTATAAAAACGTTAAATATTAAATGGCGTTGCAAGTGAAGCCTACCAGAAATAAACTGTCGAAAGGATGTTCGCTAAACCTGTCAACTGGAAATTTGCCAATGCGCGTGCCATCGACGCTTTATACAACGTCAGTAATGTAAGTGGCAATGTGTGGTGTGAATACGATTGCGTGCGACCTCGCTGGGTGTTTTACAGTTGCATATTTTTTTGATATGTTGACATTCACACCGGCTCTCAACTACGGGACATCGGCTCTCAACTACGGGACATCGGGGCCAAACAAACAATAAAAACTCAGCCACATCGCTCTACATAAAGTAGGTGATGGTAAAATCTGACCTTAACATACAGTGACCACGGCCAACGGTAGACACCGAATGTTTCAAATAATCGATGTAAGTCATAGTGTGACATATGCAATATGTATTACATTAGATTTCTTTTTTTACATTGGACTCCTCTTAACATACTCAGGACTGATATAATAAATCGTTTAATCTATTCATATTGGCTGGGACTGAATCATTCCCTATTCCTGCTGTATTAACACCTTACTAGAATCACATTGTTCTGGTCCGAAGTAATTATGTTAGTCCACTGAAAAACTAACGGTATTTTCCTGTTATTTACATTTAGGTGTTGCTAGAAAGTTGCTAGTTTCAAGAACGTTGTAGAAGAAAACACTTACCAATCGACCAACTGAAGAGCGATGACAGAGAAACATATGATGGCGAGCAAGGCTCCTCGCGCCATGGTGTATCTATTTCAATGGCTCTTGCCACGAATGTCTCTCTGCATATGTATACATACATGTTTTACTTCCTCCTTCTGTGCTGAAATTTAATTGGTCAGGTAAGCGCGCATCAATCAGCTCTCGTGTTGACGACGAAGTCCCCGTCAATTTCTATTGGTCTGTCCCTTCTAAATCCACTGGACGGAATGTGTGAATTAAATGTGATAATTGTCTACCACATTATGACACATCATATATTATTGTCAAACGTCGCGTTGGCTGCGTTGTATTTTGTATGTCTAAAGTTACTACCACCGAGTAAGATAATCCACTGTGTCGACCGATGTGTTGTCTGTTTACAACGACCAACTTGGTCCGTGTTCTTTATTTGTCTTCATCGTCGTTATCATGAACGGTACAGACCTGCACGGACCAGCGACATGGTTAACTGTCAACGGCATTGACGCTCAGCCACCAACCTGCACGGGCCAGCGTCAGGGGTAACTGTCCCGGCACTGACGCTCAGCGACCCACCTGGACGGACTAGCGACATGGTTGACTGTCACCGGCATTGACGCTCAGCGACCAACCTGCACGGGCCAGCGTAAGGGGTAACAGTCCCGGCAATGACGCTCAGCGACCCACCTGCACGGGCTAGCGACATGGTTGACTGTCACCGGCATTGATGCTCAGCGAACAACCTGCACGGGCCAGCGTAAGGGGTAACTGTCCCGGCAATGACGCTCAGCGACCAACCTGCACGGGCCAGCGTAAGGGGTAACTGTCCCGGCATTGATGCTCAGCGACCAACCTGCACGGGCCAGCGTAAGAGGTAACTGTTCCGGCACTGACGCTCAGCGACCAACCTGCACGGGCCAGCGTAAGGGGCAACTGTCACAGGCAATGACGCTCAGCGACCCACCTGTGTGGGCCAGAGTCAAGGGTACCTCTCACCGGCAATGACTCTCAGCGACCCATCTGTGTGGGCCAGCGTCAAGGGTACCTCTCACTGGCAATGGCGCTCAGCGACCCATCTTTGGAATTTACGAGAATTTTTTTTTATAATTCTGCCTTTAGTTCAACTAATGGCACATAGCATGTAACAGGATCGTGAATATGTGTCGTGACCAGGACGCCACCGGGAAGTATAACTGTCTACTTCCATTGTATATGAATTCCGTTAATAAATAACGTTTCTGAGATATTTTAAGTATTACAGTCCAACAAAAAGTTTCAAAAGGAAGTGGGATAATATATTCCACCCGCTCCATGGGTGGCAGTGAGTCTGCAGTTACACCTGACTGGGACATCCCTTTGTGTGTACGGCGGTAGTCCGTGGCTAGTAAATCAGACTCTCAGTCGACAGCATCCGGGTTCAAATCCTCTTGTAGTCGTTTCGAAGCTTGGGCAATTTCGTTCTCCCCATGTTGCTTCAGTTCATTCAGCTGTATAACTGAGTACCTGGCTATAGGTGGATACGAGAACAAATCGCATTCGCGCAGTAACTGCAGCGTTGCTGAATTCTTCCCAGAGAAGTCATGTTGGCGCTGGAATGAACAGGACTGCCAAAGGTGAAGTGTAAAGCGCTTTCGACAGTCCCAAGGCCGGGATACTACGCTACACAAAAACGTACCTTTAATATACACTTGGGTGGAACGATGTGTGCCACAGGTACATATTTCTAGCAACCTTTCCCTGTGCAGGCAAGTTAAAGGATCTAGGACACAGCTAGGGTTGTGTAGTATTCAATCACAGTACACCGTTGCAAATACACGTTATTTATGCACACGCACGAGCTTAATATATATATATATATATATATATATATATATATATATATATATATATATATATATATATATATATATATATATGTGTGTGTGTGTGTGTGTGTGTGTGTGTGTGTGTGTGTGTGTGTGTGTGTGTGTGCGTGCGTGCGTGCGTGCGTGCGTGCGTGCGTGTGTGTGTGTGTGTGTGTGTGTGTGTGTGTGTGTGTGTGTGTGTGTGTGTGTGTGTGTGTGTGTGTGTGTGTGTGTGTGTGTGTGTGTGTGTGTGTGTGTGTGGTGTGGAGTACCCCCCTTCCTACCTCACTGTGTGTGTGGGAGGGGAGTATCCCCCTTCCTACTTCGGTGTGTGTGTGGTAGGCGAGTATCCCCCTTCCTACCTCGGGGTATGCGTGGGAGAGGAGTATCCCCCTTCCTACTTCGATGTGTGTGTGGGAGGGGAGTATCCCCCTTCCTACTTCGGTGTGTGTGTGGGAGGGGAGTATCCTCCTTCCTACATCGGGATGTGTGTGGGAGGGGAGTTTCCCCCTTCCTACGTCGGTGTGTGTGTGGTAGGGAAGTATCCCCCTTCTTACCTCGGGGTTTGTGTGGGAGGGGAGTATCCCCCTTCCTAATTCGGTGTGTGTGGGAGGGGAGTATCCACCTCCCTACTTCAATATGTGTGTGGTGGGAGGGGAGTATCCCCCTTCGTACTTCAGTGTGTGTGTGTGTGTGGGAGGTGAGAATGCTTCATGTTGCCAATCTCTCTAGCCACTTTGGGTCCACCGTCTGTCCAATGCTTCATGTTATCAATCTCTCTAGCCACTTTGAGTCCACCCTCTGTCCAGTGCTTCATATTGTCTATCTCTCTAGCCACTTCGAGTCCACCGTTTGTCCAATGCTTCATGTTATCACTCTCTCTAGCCACTTTGAGTCCACCATCTGTCCAGTGCTTCATGTTCTCTATCTCTCTAACCCTCTGTCCAGTGCTTCATGTTGTCTATCTCTCTAGCCACTTCGAGTCCACCGTTTGTCCAATGCTTCATATTGCCAATCTCTCTAGCCACTTTGAGTCCACCATCTGTACAGTGCTTCATGTTGTCAATCTGTCTAGCCACTTCGTTTCTTATAAAATTCCAAAATAAGACTTCGAAGTCAAGTAACTCAAAATATATTTGCCAGTTTCTAGAAAATAATGATTGAACACTTCGATTTGTTCTAATCATGACTAACAAACACGTGGTTGAAAGGAAAAATTTGCAAGTCGACCACCTTAATTGCGACGACAATGAAGCAGAAAATGGAGAGAGAGTGGAAAACGCCTCA